>JZKD02S1595808.1:0-10023 GCA_000966675.3 Picea glauca
AATCCCACTTCTTCACCCCTGTGAGCATCACCCGATGCAATGAGTGCTAAGTGGACTATTCAAATCATGAGAATTATTGGTCAGTTGCAACTAATACTCATGGATATGGGTCATAAATTAATGACTTACTCTACGCAGTTAATCCCGAAAATGATATTCAATATGTTGCATTGTGGAAGCCCCTCTATGCTTAAATAATAAGAGTGAAGGGAGCTCTGAATGGATAGTTCATAAGGCATAATACTTGCTAAGGTTTTGCAAATGGGGTAGCAAGCTAAGTGGGCTTGATTGTGAGGAAAAATCCAAAGTTAAGCACGCTTGAGCCACAAGTGTCTTGGGATGGGTGACCACCTGGGAATTCTGGGTTACCAGGTGCAAGCCTCGTAAGTGATTATTGATTCTATGTGATTCATTTCATTGGTTTCAATCCCACTTCTTCACCCCTATGAGCATCACTCGATGCAATGAGTGCTAAGTGGACTATTCAAATCATGAGAATTATTAGTCAGTTACGACTAATACTCATGGATATGGGTCATAGATTAATGACTTACTCTACACAGTTAATCCTGAAAATGATATTCTTTAGATTTTTCATCATAGTTGTAATCATGGACTTGCAGTCCATCATATCGAATCTCATAAGTATCCCCTGAATGAGGAATATGGAATCTGAACTCATCATGCCTCTAATCCCAAGAGTACATCCGGATAAGATCCTCCATATTGAACTCTTAAGACAACTCCCTATGTCACTGGAGTAAGTCCTGTTGTCCAATCTGCCTCACTGGTTGATCCCTCTGTGAATGAGACAAAATCCATACCTGTTCCTCTTAACTGGTTGTCTCCTCTATCACTGTAGAAAGATCACATCTCCTATAAGCCTCTTGTCATTGAAGCTTTTGTCTGGCCTCCTCAACTCACGACACTTGTTTGTCAGTCCTGGGAGGTGTTTCTCTCCCACCTGGATCTGGGGGGGGAACTCCCTCTAAATAATCGACTCTCTCTTGATCCAACTGAATCTCTCTAAGATCATGATCACTCTGAGTTTGCACAATCTATGGATTCATATGCTCCCTCTACATCTTTTGAAGTCTGATCTCTAATGATCTGTCCTAGGAGGCTTCTCCTCCCTACTGGATCCTAAGGGATGAATCCCTCTAAGCTCTAGCTTCCTTTGAACTGGTACTAGGTGGGGTCATCTGCCTCACCACTAGTGGAGCCACCTACTCCTCCCTGTCAATATCCATGTGGAAAACTCTATATCCCATAAAAGTATCCTTCTTTTTAGAAGGTTCTAACATTGTCTTCTTCTCCTTTGGTATATGGATGTATACTGTCATGTATACAAGTCCATGTCTCAAACTAGATACCATCTAATTTGTTGCCTCCTACAACTGTCACTATAGCTCCCTCTTAGATCTATCACCTATGACCTGGAGTCTTAATTGCTAGGGAGGTTGCGTTATATATATGAATGCACTAGATCTAATGATCCCTTTGAGTCATTGTTTGGACAAGGTCCCTTGTACATCCCTTGCAAACACCCTCATAATTTGCTAAATGATATAACTTGGAAACATATATAAGTGCATACCTCTAAAATTTGTAGCACCATCCAACTTGTCTCAAGGTTTGCACAACTGGCAACTAGAAACTACAACTAGCGACTCTTAACTGTAATTATAATTGGAAACTGCAAATGCAACTGCAACTATAACTGTAACTAGAAACTACAACTGGAAACTGCAACTGCAACAATACAATGGAAACATTTCAACTAGTTATGATACCATGTTGAGTTTTATTTGATTCTCAGCTCTTGATAGTTATTTCCTTATGATTAATAACAAGATTCAATTTCATACAACAATTATCATAGAATAAATATACACTAAAAAATCTCTACTATAACAATGTAGCGGAAATAATAAGTTCTAGAAATATTAACCATGCACAGTAGACACAAGAACACAACACAAGAACACAAGAGTTTATCCTGGGAAACCCAAACTTGGGAGACAAGCCAACAACCTTTCTCTAGAAGAATTTAGTCCAAGATATTACCAGTACATCACCGTCAATAGCCAAAATACCATACAGAGAAGACATCCCCAAGGATAACATCATCAATACCTAGCACCTCAATAATATGACCTAAAATAACCAAGCAAGAGCTTCTCCAACTGTGGCACACCCTCCAAGATACCATAAAACCAGAAATAACAAAATTTCCAAAAATTGGAGTTGAAATTGCCTTGTGCACACTGCAGAAGGAGTTGTCTGATTTTCCAAATGAAATGAGCCAATCCTATATTTATACTAATTTGGGCACTAATCTGGGGACAAATTCTTATTTTTGGGTTTTCATTTTATTATTATTTTCCATGTGGGGCCTACTTCTCTTCCTGAGTCTTCAACTTCTTCCTGAGGCTTTTGTAATGGTGTAGATGGGTCTTCTTGTACTTTATTGTGAAGAATGACTTCCTGAAGTTGCAAATATCCAACAAACCCAACCCAAAGGGTATGGATGAGGGTCATCATGCATTTATAACCTCACTTTCTAGGTCCTTTGCAATGAAGTTCTCCAAGGAACTAGAATGGAATAAAGCATATACCTTGTTCTTCTTGATTTGAATCTTGATACAAAAAAATTTTGTCATTTATTTATCCTCTTTGTGATGGAGGCTACATATGTTCACCTCATCTTGCATCGTTGTACACACAATATTTTTTTCTACATTCGAGATACTTTTTATCTCCCTTCCAACTTCCATTACAAGATTCTTCTTATTGGATGCATATTGGTTGTGGCTTCTAGGATTCAACTCTAGATTTAGTTTCCAACATTTTTATTTTATGTGACCATGAATGTTGCAATGATCATAGTGATTATTCGGGTCCTTGCACACATGTATGGTGGTGGAAATCTTCTTATTTTTATCTTTTCCCTTCTTCTTCTTTCCGTTATTGACATCTCCTTACTCTTCTGACTATTTCGAACCATTTGGCTACCCCTTTTTTCTTTTCAAATTCAATATATTGGTCCTATACATAAACCTCATAATTGGTCTTGGGCTGGAGTAACATAACTTGCCTCCTTATGTAACTAGGATGACCACCTTGGTACTCAATAATGACCACATCTAGATTTTAGGGATTTATTCCCAACTGAATGGATTATTTCCATAACTTTGTAGTATACTCATGCACACTTTTTCCTTCTCTTTGTCAGTAGTAGTGCCATCAAATCATCAAATTCTATTCAAACCTGATAGGTTAAAACTAGGGATTGGGGAGGTCTTTGAATATCTCCCACTTAGTTACTATTCAGTCTCCCCCTAGCCTAAGATCCTTGGTTTGACTCTCTTACCAAGATTTAGCACGACCTTCCAATGTTAGTCTAGAAAAATCTATTTCCCACTCCTCTCTTACATTATGCACATTGAAATAGACTTCTAGTTTTTGCAACCAATGATTCAATTTAAGTGTGTCTTCCTCACCTTCACAGGTCTTGATCTTGACCTTCACTTTCATTTTAAATAGGTCTAAATTAAGAATATTAGCGACTGTAATTTTCCTTTTTCAAGCTTGTTTTCTTCCTTCTCTTTCCTTAGCTCCTCATGGTATTCTAGTTTCTCATGAGATTCACACTTCTCTAAAAAGGGGTTGGTATGTTTCTCAAGAGAACCCATGAGTAAGGTCATACTCTTGGGAAGCTCAACTACCTAGGATTCCAACCTTACAAATCTTTTTTCACCTTCATTGATGGGTCCTTCTTGATGCTCACCTTCCATTCATGCAGTTTGCAATTTCTTCTTAACCCTCCTTTTGTTGAACTCAAGATCCATAGGACACAACTATCTTGAAAAGTTTTTTTTTTTTTATGTGAATAAGCATATATTGTGCTCAAACTACTAAACACCCAAATAAAGCTTCTTTGATACCAATATGATCTATAAACCACCTTGGATATTCCAATGGTTGGCTTGAAAAAATAGATATAAACTTAAAATGACCATAATGAGTCTACGCTCAACTATGCAACTATGTTTTTGTGTATTTGATGCTTTGGAAAAAGTAAAAATCCACAATTCAAATTATTGAACTATTGTGACATGTGAAATGGACTAAAATAAGAAAGCCACACAATGGAACACAAATATTTACCATGGAATCCCATACAAGAAAATCAACATTCAATGAAGAAGTGTTCCTTCATGTGATCCCTTGATCATGCCTGAATTTATTTATATTTCTCATGAAGATAACATCACTCATATATAGATTGAGCTACCAAACAATACATTGTAAACATCAAGAGGTACTAGTTTGACTTCTATTTCATTAATAAGATTTGAAATGATAGAATATCTTAGCTTACACTTCTTGGTAGATTTTATTTATACATCCTAATTCATCCCAACCTAAAGGGTATGGATGAGGTTCACCATGCATTTATAACCTCACTTACTAGGTCCTTTGCAATGAAGTTCTCCAAGGAACTAGAATGGAATAAAGCATCTACGTTGTTCTTCTTGATCTGAATCTCGATACAAAATTATTTTTTGATTTATTTCTCTTCATTGTGATGGAGGCTACTTAGGTTCACATCATCTTGCATTGTTGTGCATACAATATTTTTGTCTACATTTGAGCTACTTTCGATCTCAATTCCAACTTCCATTAGAAGATTCTTCTTATTGGATTCATATTTGTTGTGGCTTCTAGGATTGAACTCTAGATTTAGTTTCCAACATTTTTTTTTGTGTGACCATGAATGTTGTAATCATCATAGTGATTATTAGGGTCCTTGCACACATGTATGGTGGTGGAAATCTTCTTATTTTTCTCGTTTCCCTTCTTCTTCTTGCCCTTATTGGCAGCTTCATGCTATTTTGACTATTTCGAACCATTTGGCTACCCCTTTTTCTTTTCATATTCAATATATTGGTCCTATACATAAGCCTCATAATTGGCCTTGGGTTGGAGTAACATAAATTGCCTCCTTATGTAACTAGGATGACCACCTTGGTACTTGATCATGACCACATCTCGATTTTAGGGATTTATTCCCAACTAAATGGATTATTTTCATAACTTTGTAGTGTACTCATGCACACTTTTTCCTTGTCTTTGACAGTAGTAGTGCCATCAAATCCTCTAATCCTATTCAAAACCGATAGGTTAAAACTAGGGATCGAGGAGGTCTTTGAATATCTCCCACTTAGTTACTATTCGGTTTCCCCCTAGCCTAAGTGTCTTGGTTTGACTCTCTTACCAAGATTGAGCACGACCTTCCAATGTTAGTCTAGCAAAAGCTATTTTCTGCTCCTCTCTTACATTATGCACATTGAAATAGACTTCTAGTTTTTGCAACCAATGATTCATTTTAAGTGTGTCTTCCTCACCTTCACAGGGCTTGATATTGACCTTCACTTTCATTTTAAATATGTGTAACTTGAGAATATTGGTGACTAGAATTTTCCTTTTTCAAGCTTGGGTTCTTCCTCCTCTTTCCTCAACTCCTCATGGTATTCCAATTTCTCATGAGATTCACACTTCTCTAAAAAGGGGTTGGTATGTTTCTCAAGAGCACCCATGAGTAAGGCCATACTATTGGAAAGGTCAAAAACCTAAGATTACAACCTTACAAATATTATTTCACCTTCATTGATGGGTCCTTCTTGATGCTCATATTCCATTCATGCAGTTTGCAATTGCTTCTTAACCCTCCTTTTGTTGAACTCAATATCCATAGGGAACAACTCTCTTGTAAAGTTTTTTTTTTTTATGTGAATAAGAATATATTGTGCTCAAACTACTAAACACCCAAATAAAGTTTCTTTGATACCATATGATCTATAAACCACCTTGGATATTCCCATGGCTAGCTTGAAAAAATAGATATAAACTTAAAATGACCACAATGAGTCTACGCTAGACTATGCAACTATGATTTTGTATATTTGATGCTTTGGAAAAAGCAAAAACACACCATTCAAATTATTGAACTATTGTGACATATGAAATGGACTAAAATAACAAAGCCACACAATGGAACACAAATATTTATCATGGAATCCCATACAAGAAAATCAACATTCAATGAAGAATTGTGCCTTTTGTCTTCTAATATTATGGAGATTACAATAAAGACTACAAAAATTGTTCAAGCTTATTGTGAAGCTATGAGACACTATGGTCTTATACAATGCTTTAAATATGATTTGATACACTCTCGTCCACACTACTGCTCATACTATGGAACAATCAATGACTAGTGAAAAATTGAACTCTTTTATTTTCTAGGTTTTTTATAGCTAGAATTAGGGTTAGGTTTAGAGTTTCAAACTCCTCTTGGAAACTTTGTTATGTTTCTAAAATACTATAATGGATATCCACATGATCCACATGTTTTTTTTTTGTTTGTTAATGTGGCCGAACCTGTTGGCATCAGAATTAACCTGTTGGCATCAGAATTAACCTGTGGCTTGAGAAACCGCGACTCAGGGGCATCTAAGCCGTCAAAATCATCCGGGGATCGCACCCGGCCTGAGCCACACCAACCCTTAACATGGTTGGATTTTTTTTTCCCTGCAGGTTTCGAACCGGTGACTTTTCAACACGGAGTGGCTTAACAACACATTCCATCATTGACTATCCTACACCTTGGGGACCACATGATCCACATGTTACTAACCTCCCATATTCAAATTATGGTGAGATAGCATGGTCACAACTTGGACATGTGGGAATATTCTAGTGGCGGAAATATCTCAATGAGAAGAACAATTTATATACTAGATATGTAAATCCTACTACAACCCGTAACCATCAGAAGTCACAAAAATGTTGTTTATGGCCCTCCAAAATGCACTAAAAGTTGAAGACCCAAAATTTGACAAAATCAACACCTTCTTTGAGATGTCCTAAATTATAATCTCCTATGGTCTAGAGCATTAATTGATTATTATGGAAGTTATGTAGACCTATTTTGGATCAAGTAAATGGCTAGGCATGTAGACACTACAAATAGACTTCTATGGACTATGTGGCAGGCTTGTGACAGTGAACTGAAAGTTATGTAAATATTAATGTTTGAATATAATATATGATGGTCCAAGATGGATACATAGAGCATGAAAGGGAAAGGATAATTTTAAGGATGGAAATTTATATTAAAATGTAGAAACCTGGGCTAATCTTACTAGTCCTTAATATGCAAAATGTTAAATGTTTATTGATAGATTTGTAAAAATGTTCAAATTTCTAAGGATTTTATATAGTTTATATAAAATTTTGGCGATTTTTAAGGGAAGATAATTTTATTCTATGGAATTTGGGCGAATCATTTTTAGAAAAAAATGGAAATTAGCGAAACGTTTTTTGGGAAAAACCATGGAAAATTAGCCCATTTGCGAAATTTAGCCGTTAAAATCATCTATGTTAGAGGGGAAATGATTCCACCAAATGGGAAGATAAAAGGGGGTCTATGGGAATGCAATATTCTGTTATAAAGTGTCAACCTAATATCTCATATATTTTCCATCATGTGCCTTAGATGAGCCCATCCACCTCCATTGACTTAGAACACCAATAATGAATGTATGTATAGGTTGGTGTGGAATCCTACCTCATGTAGTTATGGAAGCATGGGCAATGCATAATCATTATGGGGAAATACAAAATCACTTCATTCTCCTACCCCATTGGAAATCATTCCATCATTCTCATTCTCACGTTCATGCTCTCCTTTTCTCATGACACATTCTTTATTGTTAGTGATGAACAAAATCTGAAAATGATCAACATTAGCATTTTGAAATAGGAATTCTCATACTTTGGAGAGATATAGAGAGGATATAGATGATCATAGATTTTGGGAAAATAGAATTCTTTCATCCAATGGCTATTGATTCTCGTTCACTGCTTGAGAGAAATTTTGTAATCTTCTATGTTATTCCCAAAAAACATTCAACATATTGGACTCTTTCTAGATGCATTGAGAAGTATTGGAAGGGAAGAATATCCCCAAGGGACTATTGAGCAAAGAAGGGGAAGATATTCCTTGTGTTGTGTAGTGAAGTGGATAGAGTGCCATGGTTGTTTAATGGTTGAATGAGATGTCTAGAGTGTTTTGTAGTGAGTATGTTGATTGAACCATGAGATCAATTGAGTTGAGTTGAGTGAGATGTAAGCCTATAACTAGATTCCTTCACCATGGTGGGCTCATAGCATGGCTTAGGGGTGGCATCTACATTGGAGGCCTACCATTGAGTGGGAAATTGCTCATATGCAAATAGTTTCTTGAACCAATCTAGGTTAAATCATAAGTGTTTAATCTTTATTTATATCCCTACAATTAATTTCCATTTCTTCTATGAAATCACAAGTATTATGTGCCATGTTGCATGTGTGATTGTGTTTAATTAGGAACATGGGAAATTGTTTCCATGAATCCTATTATACCATACTTGTTTATTTTTGTCAATTTTTATTATCTTGCACCTATGCATGCATTAAGTAATTATAGGCTTCCATGGAATACCATCTCCATTAAGATTATGGTGAAATGGTCTCCAAACGCTCAAATTTTAACGGGTTTTTAATGGCTCTTCGTTCCATGCCTAGGAGTGGATGTAATGGGATACCATAGATGATAACATGCAACATTGATCTCTTTCCATGAAGATGTTTGGATAAAACTGTGAAAAATACTCTCTCGATCTTGTTGTGGTCTATTAATTGAAGGTATGCTCCCCAAACCTCACACCCAAATAAGAGGGTAGGTGTGACTAATGAGTGAAAGAGTCAAATATTTCAATCAAATGTCTTGAAACTGAAGTTGAAAACATTTTTTTAAATGGTGGTAAGAGTAAGAGCCGCATATACCTTGCTTAGTCTAGCTTCTACTACAGGAGTCAAGCTAAAGCATGGTCTGGAGAAGAGGACCAAAATATACATATGAAAAGACTACCCCAATGGTCCTCTCACCTCTATCAATAAGAATCACATTGCTTTCCTTCTTTTTAGGGATATTAAGGGTCATGCCTTTTGTTTTCCCTTGATTAACCTGAAACTAATGAGTGTCACAAAAGGAAGCTAATATATCAAGTTGGCTCTCGAGCTTCCTCACTAAGTGGGACATGAGTACAATGCCACATGCAAATAAGATAATAGAAACAGTGACTCTAATTTAGAGTAAGAAACCATCATTGGTAGCCAATGAATCCCATATGATTTCCTCTAGCTCATTAATGTAGAGTCCAAAAAGTGTAGGAAAGAGTGGGCAACCTTGTTTAACTCCTATAGTACTTTGGACCTCCTCTATCTCATGAATGCTCGTTTGTACCTTGCCAACAATGGCCTTGTAAAGTGTAATCACAAGCGAGACCACTAATGATGGAAGATCCAAAGCCTTAAGCTTATCCACTGGGACTATGTAACATGCGTTGCAAAAGTCCACAAAGAAACCATATACTTTAAGCGTGTTTGCCTTAGCATCCTTGATGACGAGAGACAAAACAAGGATATGATCATTGGTATGATGGTTCCTCTTGAACCCTACTTGTCCTTTGGCCCTCAACCTCTTTATTTTTTCCCATGTGAAGATGTGGATGTCTAAAGTTGTGGTAAAGATATTAACCAAAGTATGACCAACTACAATAGTGTGATAGTTATTAAGATCAATATGATCTTCATATTTGTAGATGGAATAGATGATCTATAGAGAATCCAAGGTGGAAATCCATGAGTCAACTATATGGACTACCAAACCTTCAAAGCTATGTCTTACAAATTCAAATTTTAAGTTCTCCACATCCTAGACCACATATTTGCTATATTGTGACTGCAAATAAAATGATAGGAAGACATTAACACTTAGACATTCTTATTACTATAGGTACATTACAACTTTTCAAATTCCAACCTTGAAAAATGATAAGAAGACATTAACAATTAGAGAATAATTGGAAAAATGATAAGAAGACATTAATAATTAGAGAATAACTATGATAG
>JZKD02S1595809.1:0-10023 GCA_000966675.3 Picea glauca
TTATGTCTAAATGTATCTTTTCTATCCAAAACATTCTATCATCCTACCAATAAAATATGTCCTAAAACCAAACATTAAAACCCATATTTACTGTGAGAGGTGGTTTGCCTTTTTTCACTGTTGCCTTCTTATGATAATTTTACTGATGTATCTTGTGCAACATCCTGTAGTTGATTGGAATCTTGGGGTTGGATTTCGCTGATGGCATGGAAACAAATATGTTTAAGGTGGACATGAGAGGACACTAATTTAGTGGAGTCTTTGGAAGACTTGGAAGGATTGACCATTCCTTTTCCTTTATCTATTTCTATCTCGGGAATGGCAGTTTTGAGTCTCTTTCTTGCATGAGAGGACTGGACTAGTGATGTAACACTATCAATTTGGGCATTTGGGATGAATGGAAATGGAGGAGGGGGAAACGATAATGATAATGTAGGCCAATCATGATGATGTACAGTGGGCTGATGGAAAATTTCTTGTCATCCATCACTGATAGGTTGCTCTGGCTGCATAGAGACATGAGGGGGAACACGAACACCATAGAAGTTTTGATGAGGATGGAAAGGAGGTCTCTCAGGTCTAGGTTGCAGAATCCCTTGGCCAACTAAATTAAAGAATCCATCTTGGAAAAGTTGATTCAATTCTTGCAGATCAACATCAAAGTGAATTGATAATCATGGCCTTCTATGTCCCCTTTTCCAATTATTACCTCTACCTTTGTTGGCACCTCTACCATTGCTTCCCCTGCTAAAAAAAATGCATCCTGAAGCGTGATTCAAATCAAAATATGGAAAAAATTTAACCATTCATTCATTAACATTATACCTAAATAAAATCAAAATGTTGGCTCTATCATTCACAATAGAAGCACATGAAATCCATCCATTGATACAATCCTTCACATATTGAATTTAACAATCAATTGCATTTGAACATGGAATTTCAAGGTCATTGGGAAAATGGGGGGATTTGTAATGAATGAAAAATGATAGTATGGACGAGAATGAATAAATGGATACCATTCAAGAAAAATAAAGAACCTTATCCTCATAAAAACAATGTCTCCATATCATAATTTCCAATTCCATTCGTCGTCCAATCATTTTCCATTTTTTTAAAATGAAATTCATAATAATAGAACATGGAATAATTAAATGTTATTGGGAATATGGTGGGCATATAATGAGAGAAAAATGAAATTATGAACGAGAATGAAATGATTACTGTTCTATTTTATAAATTGTCATTTATTCAATTCCATAATCAACATTAATGTCCCATGTTGAAACCATATCGAATTTACCACTGTTCATCAAGTCAATTATTTCCAAATAAACATAACAAAAACCCCCACTAAACAATATCCATGACATAGCAACTTTTAAACTTCTCAATATCAAACTCAAGGGAAATATCAGAACTGCCAAACATTGTAGGTTTCATTTTGTTTTTAAATGGTGGAGCATTTTGTTGAAAAAACAATTATGGACTCAGTTATAAAAATCAACATGAAAGGATGGGAAAAGAATCATAACTATCAACTGTTCATTATAAAAAAAAATACACCATAAACTCAAAATCATTGCTGCAACATCAAACTGGGTTCAAAACCCCAATGCGAGCTTAATAGTCATTGTTTCATAAAATCCATACTAACCTCAAAGTCAACCATGTTTCCTCATGGATAAATAACAAAGTGAGCCACAATTTTGTGGGTTTAATTAACCTTCCTGCAGTTGATTCAAAACAATTATACAAGATTTTGAATCTGGGTTAAAATTCATTACTTTCCCATTCGTATTTGATGGGGTAACAAATCCCAGAGAAGATAGAGTGGGCATGAGGTGAGGGTGTGGACTGCAAGTGATACAATAACAATCCCTTCCCACAACAAAATTTCTAAGTGACATCAATACATAATACACCGAGCTTCATAACTCTGCAAACAATGGTAATAAAAATATGAAAGGACTGCATATCCTCCAAGGCCTGGGAATGAGGTGAGGGTACTATACAATAGTCACGAGACCTAACTGTTCTTTCCCCTCTACAAAGAAAAACCCCAAAAAAATTAATCATAAAATGTGAGCGAAACCGAACGTATTCACCCATAAGACATTTTCTAATAGCTATATCCCAGTAATAACAACATTTTATCTAAGTGCAACAAAACATGCACTTCAAGTAATAGAATTGTGAACCATATTTTTAGTTTGATTCACTTAAATGCCAAAATGGGAGAAAACCCAATTTGAAATGTATTTTAACAAGGCTAGAATACTCACAAAAAAATCATGTAAACTTTGGAAAACAAATACATTCTGCATGAAAAATCTAAGAGCCAACAAGATGATTTTATCTGGAGCAAAGCCAACAATCCATGAATAAAGAGATAAAATCCACATACCTTAAAGAAGAATGCTAGAAAATTACAGAGCTCAATTATTTTCTGCCAAGGGATGAGTACCACAGAGGCACTACTAACAAGAGAAACAAAAACATGTGTGAGAGGTATAGTGAAGGTGGTAGCTTCAATGTAGGGTAAGAATGACGTGCAGTAAATGCACGTTGCTTCCCATATTCTAAATTAAATTCCATCAACCCAACCAACTCTAGAGTGCACTTAGCCTCCAAAAACCCACTCTAAAATATGTCAACCATACTTTAAACATTTTCCAAAATATTTTCAATCATCAAGAGTCGGGCTCAAGGTCGATGCATGATCTAGAATTCATTATATGCTCATCAATACATAGCATTGAAATAAACACGACCCAAATTTTTTGCTAATGGAGATTACCATACCGCATAACAATATATTGCCCAATTATACCATAAGTTTGCATGTAGCCTGCACTTAGTATTTGAATAACATGTCAACATCCAATGAAATAAACATTAAAATTAAATATTAAATAAACGTTAAAATGTAATGTTAAGGAAATAAACATTCCTTTCCCTTATAATCAAATTTCTAACACAACCAACATCCATAAGTGACAAATAGAACCAGGTTAGGATCTTTTCCTTTATTTTTCAAACCATGAAATCCTTGTTGTAAGGTAATCATGAGTGCAACTTGAATATCTTAAAAAGAGAAGCCATTTTTCTTCCTTATTATTGTTCTAAAGGGGTCCCACCTATTTAGTATTATTAATATATATATATATAATAGAAATAATGCATTGCAAGTCATTTGTAAGCAGGGATTTCATGTTGCACTTTTTTGGGCGTCAACACATACTTTACCTAAAGACACATTAGACAGAGTTGATCTTAACTAACTCATGAGTGTCTAAATATCCTAACATCCCTCCTTAATAAGAACTTGGGATATGATTGAAGGATTACAAAGGTGGCACAATAGAAGAAAGGATGAGGAATTAGAACCTATTCCCCTTTAATGACAATTTTATGAAATCCTAATATAGATTGAATTTTGAAAAAAAATGCTTCTATAAAAGACTTTGTGAAAATGTTTGCAACTTAATTATTTCTAGGGAAAAATAACACTTCAAGAACGTGATCTTGGATTAATTTTTTGATGAAGTTCATGTGTATCTTAATGTGTTTGTTGTGGTAATGTTGAACTAGATATCTGGTTAGTATGATGGAACTTTGATTGTCACACTAGAGTGTGGTCGGACGCTGCTACTAGAATTCAAACTCTAAAAGAATATTTCGAAAATACAAGGTTTCTTGACTTGCATTAACTATTTCTTGATACTCTACTTTTGTTGAAGAAAGAGAAAGTGATTGTTGCTTCTTTCAATCCCAAGTGATAGGCCTAAAACCAAGATTGAAAACATAACCTACAATAGACTTTTGATCATTAGGGTTACCAACCCAATCGGAATTAGTAAAACCAACCAACAAAGGTGTCCCCCTTGCATTGTAATGTATCCCAAATTGAATGTTTCCCTAGATATATTGAAGCATCATTTTTGTTTCTTTCCAATGGATTTCATGGAGTGTTTCCATATATCAGGTGAAACGTACCCAACCCCCATATTGAGTCACGTTACTATAACATTCGACATAATATTGATACTATTTAAAAATAATTGCATGCAACATAACAAAAATTCTTATGCAACCATTAATAATTTTGATTTTGTGGATGCAAACAACAACATTTAAACACACATAAACATAAAATAAAATGTAGGAATTAGACATCAATTAAACACGGTGGAAAAAACACTTATCTTTATCAAGATTTACACAACTGTCTGCAGATGATGAACATTCCACCCAACCATAGGATCTGTTGCACCAATTCTCTCTACGACAGGCCACCCCTGAACTAAGGCTACGATTCCACAAGGATGAACATGCTCCTATGGGTGTATACATTCCTTACAAACAACCCAATACCAATTATTTTTACAATGACACAACTCCTACAAAAATTCCAACTGCTAAGCTCCCTTCCTTGGAAATATACACAACCTAAGGGATCGTATTTTCTTCTTTGCACTATAGTCCCTCAGAAAAAATCCATACCCTCCATGGCTCCAACATAGACCGGTCAGGAATTTCTTAACTAGGGGCTCCAGAAAATCCAACTACAACAAGAGTGCTCACGGTAGCCATTACATAGGATTCTTGGGTTATTTCTCAACAACAAGTCACTTAAAAGTATGGAAAATTCATTCTTAGCATAATTACCAACACTAGCAATTTGCCTTCTATACCCCCATGGCTGCTTCCCCTTTCCCAGCACTAAACTCTAGTTTTTCTTCATTTCTTTTTGCTAAGAAATCTGCTCTCCCTAAACTCAAATTTCTCTCTCTTTTTCTCCCATGTTTGTTTGACTCTCACACTTCCCAAAGATGATTGTACTCAACCCATGCTATCATAACTGAGTGGGGTTACTCTCTCACCTACCTCTTAAATGCATCCAATGATACAATTCCTATCATGAGTATACTTAGCCTATGCTTCAATAACTAGGTGAGATGACTCCTCCACCAACCTCACACATGCATTTAGTGATTGGTTTCAATAAGTCAAAGGGGATAATTAGAAAATTGATTTAGAAAAATGGCATAGGATTCTAGGAATATGGAGTTCCCTTCAAACCCCCACTATAGCCAACTCTCTTATGGAATAATAACGCCCCCATGACTTTGGTCCTTGTCCATATAGGTCCGGTGATGTCTTTCATTTTATTATTTTTCAATATACAATGTTTACATACTACATTGTCTATCCCTTGGCCATTCATCATATATACAAATATACATTTCTAATCTAGGGATCAAAATTGGTGTGTTACATCGGGCAACAAGACCAACATCAAAGGAAATATTAGGATGGATATGAGTCATATATAAACTTACTACCAACTAACTGACGGTACAAAGTGGCATCTACTTTGAGTGTAGTACAAATGGAAACAAGTTTGACTCCACACCGGAAGGGAGATGGGGTTGGTTTACAATCTTCCATGTGAAAACAACGAAGAAGGTCACATGCATAATTACACTGGGAAAGGGATATTCCTTCCTTGGTTTTCAATATTTGGAGGCCAATGAAATAATGCAAATAACCTAAGTCATTTATTTCAAATTTCTTCTTAATACTAGATTTCACATGGTTTAAAATTTTGTGGTCACTACCAATATGAATAAGGTCATCAACATAAAGAAAAAGTATTATAATATGGTTACCTACTTTATTAGCATAGACATTGGGGTTAGAATGACATCTAGAAAAGACAGTGTCAAGAGGAAAGCTATCCATTTATCATACCAAGCATGAAGAACCTGCTTAAGACAATATAGAGATTTCTTACAGTGACAACAAGGCTAGAGTCATTATGAGCATACCCTTGTGGTTTTTCCATGTAAATTTCTTCTTGTAAATCCCCATGCAAGAAGGCGTATTTAACATCCATCTAATGGACCTCCCATTTATGTTAGGAGACAAGGGCTAGAACAAGGTGGATGGAATTCATTTTGGATATGGGGGAAAAGGTTTCATTGTTGTGTTCTAATTTGGATGGCTAGAAGCTTCTGCAAATGTTTTGGTATCATGAGTCTTTGAAACTTGATCCAAAAGTTAGGAAGCTCATTGGAACTATGCATGTGTACGATGTTAATTTGTAGGATAATCATTAAGATCATCGAATACTTCCCATGTTGTACAGACCCATATGGGAAGTTGTGGTGCTAGTGTCGGTTCATGCTCAATGGATCGAACTGGAGGAAGGTGAGCAGGCGAAGGTGGATTTTAATCCTCATTATCACCATCTAAAGAAGAAACTAGAATATGATCACTAATAAAAAAAATTGGGAAGAGAAGATGGCACAGAGGCCGAACATGGTTCGCAGTTTGAAGATGGCACAAATGCCAAACTAGGCTTGCAGGTCGATTGACTCTCATTAAACTTAATATCTCTCATAATAATAATAATTTCATTGAAATTAGGTTGAAGAAGTCTATAACATTTTATATCTTTAGAATATCCAACAAAAAATCCCTTTTCACTTTGAGACTATAATGTTTTCATTTTCTCATATAGAATATAAGTCCATGCTTCACTACCAAACACACAAAAGTGGCTTACATGTGGTTTAATTTAATCCATGCTTCTTCTAGTGTTATATTTTTTAAATCCTTTTTGGGAGTGTGATTGTCTATGTAGTTGGCACAATAAATGGTTTCTGCCCAAAAGTAAATACCTAATCTGTTAGATTGGATCATAAAATTTTCCATTTCCTTTAATGTGTAATTATTTCTCTCAACAATACCATTTTTTTGTGGTGTATATGGAACTATATGTTGCATTTGAATGCCCTATGCAGTGCAGTAAGATGTAATTTTGTTGCTAACATATTCACCTCCATTATATGTTTTTAAACTTTGCAATTGATGTCTATATTGTTTTTCTACAAGGACCTTCTAGGACACATACATGTCAAAAAATTCACTCGTAAGTTTTAAGAAATAAACCCAAGTGTGTTTGGAGAAGTCATCAAAGAAAGTTGAGAAGTACTTGAACCTAGAGAAAGAAGGAGAAGGAAGTGGACCACACAAATCACTTTGAACATAGCCAAGAGTTGTGCTTGTCAAAAATGTCCTGATGATTTTTGTCAAGAACATAGCTAGCATATACACCATCTCTGCAAGAAATGAGAGGAAACTTGAAGGGTTTGAGGTGTGCCAAGAGGCATATTTGTCAAAAATGTCCCGATGATTTTTGTCAAGAACATAGCTAGCATATACACCATCTCTGCAAGAAATGAGAGGAAACTCGATCACCATATTTTGATTACATATTTGTTGCAATGAGTGATAGTTTAGATGACAAATTTCTCATGTCAAAGTTTTCTTGAGTTATCTCTATGAACAATAAAAACTAATGGAAAATATGATGACCCAAATTTTTAAAATCTATACAACCTATTAATATCACAAACAATTTCAATTGCTAGGACATGCTTATGATCTTTTAAATCCTTGATTACAGCTTGGTGAGGTGAACATTTTATTGTTTTACCTTCACTTGAATGAGTGACTTGATATACTGATAGAACGTTGTAGGAGAGAATTGGAACACTTAATACATCATGAAAATTACCATCTTCTAGCTAAATTATTCTAGACCTTACAACACTGAGAGATCTATCATCACTAACAAATATTTGTTTGGTGTTACTTTCATTTAGAGGAGAAAAAATGGCTTTAACCTTAGCCATATGATAATATGTTGCATTGAAGGAAAAAATAGAAGAAAAAAGTTCATGTATATGAGAAGAAGAAGAATCAAGATTGATGTTGTACTACTTCATAATTACTTCTAAGGCCTCCATCTTCTTAAAACATTTAGACTCTATATGATCATCTCGCCTACAAAAATTGTGATGTCTCTTGGTCTTCTATCTTTTTTATTTTGGTTTTTTGTCACCATTGGGAGTAGAAGTTGACTAAGAGGGTTTGAGACCCTTGTTTTGTTTGTTGTTGTGAGGATGTTGTTTTATGGATGCTTGAATTTATCCTTTTTTTGGGCCACTAAGGCTTTATTAGATGTACCTTAAGTGTTGATCACTCCAAGATGCAAGAGCTTATCTTACAATATAATCAAAGAATCACAAAAATATTTAAAATATGGTGGTTTGTGAACATCCCCTAGAGCTTCTCTCATGGAGTGAAAAATAGATTAAAAAACAAAATATGCACTACCAATCTTAGAAAGAATAAAATATATACATCGGTCATCATTCTTTTCTATCTTATAGTTTTCAAGTAAAAATTTGAGTGTTTTGAACTCACATAAATAATATTCAATGCAAGAGAAATAAAAAAGTTTTAAAGAATTCAATTGGTTTTCAAGATGGTGGGGTCGAATCTCATTGTATTTACCAAAAGTTTCTATCCTTACCCAAGCCTCATCTAGGTCATCAATTCCTTGAAGGTGAAATTGTAAATCATTGGAGATGGACATTCTGATTCATCCACATGGTTCGTCATTTTTATTATTCCATTTGGATTTCTTTAAGGTCTCAGTATGGACAATTTATTTTCCCAAGGTAATTTGGTAAAGTCATTTACTTGTTAGCCTATGGCTTACCTTACCAATCACTAATTCTAATTGTCATATATATTTGTATTATTCATTTAGGATATTAGTAATGTATCCTCAACTGATGACTAATGAGTTAGTTAAGATTGTCTATTGTAATCATCATACATGATTATAGGATATCGAGCAAATCTCTCTATGAGGTGGCATCACCCATTGTACTATAAATATGTATTGTTAGCGTCAGAAGTCAATCTTGGATTGCAGCAGGAGTAGAGCCCGACGCCCATCAGTTTTATGTCACGATTGGTTTATAAAGGGGTGATCGACTAGAAGTAAACTCAATACAATATCGTTTTAAATCAGATTTCTGGACTAAGGCTACGCATGGACAGGTGAGGTCTTAATCTAACTTCAATCAGTAGTTTGCAGTAAAGGTGAGAAGAAGAAAGACAACTGTGAGCGAGTGCAAAGGTCTGTTGTGAGAATCAAGCTTCCAACAGTTCGAAGGGGAAGGATTTAAACATAAGAACATTGAAAGAAATTGTGACAATGTTACAATAAAACCTTTATATAACACTATCACAATGCTTCATGTGACTCAATCAATAATAAACTCTTTCAACACTAGATGGAAACCAGATGGAATAAGAAGCTAACTGTCATTAGACTAGAAATTTCACATATAGATACATAACCAGGGAAAACCGGTGCTTCATTAAAACTATACAACAGGGAGCTTAGCTCTACCAACGATGGATACAAAAATGGAAAAAATGCCTTCATATACTTGAAGCAAAACCTAGTAGAAGCTTCGAGTTACTGCATTGAAGGAATTACATCTGCATGTTTACTGGCAGATTATGCATGCAATCTCTGGACCATTGTGCACTTCGGTTAGACACCACCGTGCTCTAGAAAGGGCCTGCAAGGAGTTGACAAACTGACAATCCTCTCCTGGGATTTCTATTTATGGTGGAAATGATGTCCACCCACCATCAACTGCTTCAATAAATGCTTCCTTGGGATCGAAAATGACCCCAGTCAACTCTGTATCTTTGGGACATGGAGGCCTTTTCATGTTGCCACCTAGATCTGATAAACAACTTCATGGTAAGAAGTGGAGGCAGATGTGATAACTGGGGCACCTGATGAGAAGCGACAGATGAGCGGTGACCAGGCAGGTGTGATTTGGCATACTATATGTGGAAGTGAGACGAGGAGAGGCCATTGGACGAATGTGGCGAATCTTGTGGGGGCCACGAAGATACAGTGGTGGGATTCGATTTGTCAAGGGAGAACACGTCTCCTATGACGGGACGACTTGGTAGGGAGAGGGACAGGTGTGGGAAGACAAGAGGGAGAAAAACGAAAAAATGATATGCCACGAAGATGAGTGGAAGGCAAGCGTGTCATAACAAGACAAGGGGGAAATGAGTGATGTGGCTGGTGGACAGGAGGCCTAGTGGAACACAGGTGGCAAGAGGAAGGGG
>JZKD02S1595810.1:13637-27551 GCA_000966675.3 Picea glauca
CCAAATTTACAACATAAGAAAAATTGTCACCAATTCACACACAAAAACATATTCCACTACTACTAATAAAAGAAGAAACATATTTATTAAGAAGAGAAGATCAAATCCAAATGATTGTGAAGAAAGAAAAATAACAATCGTGAGGATTTGCACTTTGCAATCATGAGTCATTAAGGGAATAAAATAATGAAAAAATCCCACAAGAACTAAAAAGTTTTTCCTCGGGAATAACCATCTCGGGAATAACCATCATAAAGGGAAAAGTTTGTAGAGATCCAATCGTGAAGAGAATAAAAATCATAATCAAAGTTCTACCATAAATCATTGATTTACTCATATCAAGGATTACTAGAAAGTGCCTTGAAGTTCTTGATCATAAAATGTTATTCGAAGGTCATAATTATATTTTACATGTTTGTGTGAATTGCCATTTAAAGTGAGAGAATCTTGACAGATGGAGCAAACATAACCAAAGATCCAACATTGATAGACTCAAGGTGGTCAAAGGATTGATCAAAATGATAATTTTTTATTTATTTATTTATTTATTTTTCGATGAAATGTACATCTTGAAAAACTTACTGATCTTTTTTGGTTAATTACACTTTTAACAACCTAATCAAATAGGAACATAGAGTGAAGTTCATAATATTAAAAAAAACATCCAATCCAAAAACTTGACACCACAACCTCCTACTTGTAATTCACAAAATTTAACCACTCAAATTAACCCTGAATTAACAATTATGACGTTCAATAAAATACCTTCATTTTATTATCATAAATATATTAACTAATTATTTACACTACTTAAATCATAAACCATAGAATATTCCTCAATTCATAGAAGACTTGGAAGGAGTAAATTATTGATTGAATTTTAAATTCAAGTGATTAATAAATTGAAGAAAGAATTGATAAAGTAGGTGTAAGGGTACCTTTTCTCCAATGAAAAGTTATCAAAAGGATATTAACATTCCATTAAAAAAGGAAATAATAAAGCAAGGGTATAAAAGATAGTATACTATGCCATTTAAGAAATTAAAGGTCAAATTCACCTTTGAAATAATATTGTTATCAAAAGGATATTAACATTCCATTAAAAAAGGAAATAATAAAGCAAGGGTATAAAAGATAGTATACTATGCCATTTAAGAAATTAAAGGTCAAATTCACCTTTGAAATAATATTGTTATCAAAAGGATATTAACATTCCATTAAAAAAGGAAATAATAAAGCAAGGGTATAAAAGATAGTATACTATGCCATTTAAGAAATTAAAGGTCAAATTCACCTTTGAAATAATATTACCTTTGGTTTTGGTTGGTGTTGGTTTGGAATTGATAGAGAAGTATATTGTTTTTATCCTATTCAGAAGTAATTTTGTTTCCAACCAAATTATTAGTTTTTGCCAAAGGTGTAGAGGGACTATAGTGATTGATAATTCGTTGACTTGATATTAGTTTGTCGTTTGACTACAAATTTTTGCATACTTTCTATTGTTTGAACTATAAAACTAAAAGAATTATTTATTATTATTATTGACAGCTTCGCTATTCCCAATGAATCATATGTTGCATTATATGACTACAATTTTTTGCATAATTTCTATTGTTCGAGCTACAGAACTAAAAACATATTTTTTTATTATTTGTATAATAAAAAAAACCATATATGTCATGATCTCGTTGGATAATAGATTTGAGGTCTTATTTCCATCTTTGCAATTCCCAATGATGGATATGTTGGCATATCCAAAGTTTTTATCATCTACAGTTTTTTTGAATTTGTACTATTCATATTGAAATGTTTGGATATCCAAAGTTTTGAACATGGATAGTCAGTTTTCATATTACTTTGTCATCTTAGTCAATATATTTTAGCATAGTCCCTAGTGTTCGAACTATTGTTATTATTATTATTATTGTTGTTGTTGTTGTTATTTTTTATTTTTTTTATTACTATTATTATGTTTGATTTTTCTTTATTGTTGCGTACTTCGAGAGTCTTTGTCATTGTTGTGTATGCAAACAAGCTTGCAACACTGCATTATTTCTTAAATGTTTTGATAGCGCGACACCCTTCAACGGTTCTGTCAGTCTTAAGTGTTTACCTAATAGGCCTCACAGCCTTAAATGTTTATTCTACAGATGTGTTACAATACAGTTTCATTCCATTTTTTGATACATTGTTGTGTGTAGTGAAATTGGGCAATATTTTTCTTCACCGTCATTACTGGTTCACTGGTTGATGCTTGTTCGTTGGTTTGTTCGATGCTTCTTGTTGTTGTTTGATTCAACTTTGCAAAGTTGAGGTGTTGTAGTTGCAGTTGGACCTCTTCGTGGTTGTTCACCGGTTTGTTGTTATTCAACTTTACAAGTTGTTGGAATTGTTGTTGCGGTTTGCAAGTTTTGGAGTTGCGCATCTGTCATCCATCATTCACTGGTAAGTTTATGTGTCGTCGTTTCATTGCCATTCATTTTTTCTGCTTGTTGTTTGCACCTTGCAAGAAAGAATTTTCAATAGTAGGAGTTCCTCCCTCAAAATTTTGTTGCAGAACATATTTCCGTGTGGCTGTTGTGACCAAAATATTTTACTTGTTCTTGAACGTCAATGTTCTATACATAACCTGCCTTTGTCGCAACCATGGTGACATATAAAAAAGAAAAATGGATGTTCTCCTCTTATTTTTTGTTCCTAGAAACCATGCGTTTTGTGCATTTTTTCTTGGTTGTTCCCTTCCAATCACATATGCCAACTTTCAAGTCCTAGATATCATGCCATATTTGTTTCTAAAATAGCAATGCAAAGGAGTTTAGAAAATGAATTTGGAGTTGTCACAAGGGGGCAACCATCTGCCAGGGTCTTGTGACATGGAATACTTTTATTCTCCGAGTCAAAAAACTTCGTCCACCTGTTGCCTTTGTCCTGTCCTTTCTATCTTGCAGAGCATCTTCTTCCTCTAAGAATATTGTAGGATGAATTCCATGAATGGGTTAAAAAATGATATACCTTGAATACTCGGTTTTTGTGCTCAACAAATTTATAATGTTATTTATTTGCGTTGTCTCTTCTGTTTGGTTCATTGTTGAATGTACATTTGTTTTCTTGTAATATGTTGTGATGAATAGGGGGGATTGAATTTGACAAGAAGAAGGTTGAAGGATACATAGAGGGATTGGTACACAATTCTGCACTTGTAGTTTTCTATTTGTCTTTTTTTTTTCTTTTTCATTTTTTTCATTTTTTTATTTTCTCTGTTTTCATATAAACTGAAAATAGCTAAGAAACAACTTGAAAATCATATTTTAAGAGATGAAACAAGTAATAGATGTTGATTCCTATGAATAGATACATACTCCATTGTACATGACAACATCGACGAGGTATTGCATAGCAATGGAATTTTTAGATTGGATGCATTCTCATATACTGTAGGAGATTGCATTTTCGATGCATTTCAGGTTCTATTGCATTTCTGTTATTCCTCGACTGACCTGCACAATGGATTGATAGATTATTTCTTAGGTTGTTTAAAAAATGGTGACGCTGAGGCATTGGAGTCATATGAATACAAATTGGCATCTAATTTTCTTTCGCAGTTGCATGGAATACATGATGTCACTGCGTATTTTTCAAAGATGCAGTTGTCTGCATCTGCAATTCTGCCTGTACATGAGAGGGGAGTTTGTTGAGATACATTTTGTATATGGTGGTTGTATAAGTGGCTCAATATATCAATTGGAATATGGTCATTGACAATAAAAACAATATATCTACTATTCAACAAAACCGCATCTAGCGATCCATATTGCATCTTGTTCCATGATGCCAATCCTGTCAGTGGTCATTATGAACCACTACTGTATAGAAAATTATCCATATTCAATCTTGGAGGACCTCATATTTACTTTCCCTCATTTGAAAAGACCTTGAATCACAATGGAAACGGATTATGCATTGTATACACTGCCATGGCTTGCGGATAGAGACAACTGTTGCATTTAGTTGTGGAGATAGTCTGTTCAATGCAATTTGCTATTTGGTAGCAACAGAGTTCGATGCGAAATCACTACGGATTTACACTGTACAAACATTTTGAAATGCAATTATAGGTGGCAACCAATAGGCTATTAGCTGCTTGCATCAACACCTTTCGCCATATCTTCTAGAAAATATGTCGACAATTGGAAGTTGGCAAGAATACGTTGTAAAAATGGCACTTCCATATGAAAAAGGAAATGTAGAGGGTGGTAGATTCTGTTTGCAATGCATATCTATCATATTCAGAGTAAACATCCAGGTCAGGTTGGCCTTTCCAGATGGCACTATCCATTCCTATTCTATTGATTCAAATTACGATCAAACAATTGACATCATCTCGTTGAAAAAAGATACAACACATATCCATTATCAACCTTTGATGGGAAATACCACTGGTTCAGGGTCCACTGTCCATGCCACCCAAACCACATTGAATCTGCATACGTGTAGCATGCTATTTAATGAGAATGAAAATTGTCCCAGTTGCAATGAGTCCGTATGTGGCTTAAACAAAAAATGTAGTACTTATCACAACTTGAAAAAGGTCATACGTGAAATTCATCCCAGTTGTGATGAGGCCATACAAAGATTAAAAAAAGAACGTAGACTAACTTATCACAACTTGAAAAAGGTCATACGTGAGAGAAAAAAAATACATTGGTAGTATAGGAAACACTGTCGGTTCAGGGTCCAGTGTAAATGCCACCCAAACCGCATTGAATCTGCATATCCATAGCATGCTATTTAATGAGAATGAAACTCATCCTAGTTGTGATGAGACCATATGGGGATTAAAAAAAAACATAGACTAACTTATCACAACTTGATAAAGGTCATACATGAAATTCGTCCCAGCTATGATGAGGCCATACATGGCTTAAACAAAAAACGTAGACTAACTTATCACAACTTGAAAAAGGTCATACGTGAGAGAAAAAAATACATTGCTAGTATAGGAAATACTGTCAGTTCAGGGTCCAGTGTCAATTCCATCCAAACCACATCGAATATGCATAAGCGTCGCATGCTATTTAATCAAAATGAAACTCATCCTAGTTTCCATGACATCATTCTGGCCTTGAACAAGAAATGTATACTAAGTTATCACAACTTGAAAAAGGTCAGACATGAGAGAAAAAAATGCATTACTACACTTCCTTCTAGAGAGAAACTAACATATCACAACCTAAAAAAAATTGTCCGTGCACAACACAACAGAAACAGGTAGGATCACATATCCCACAATGGTCATGGCATTGTCTGAGAGGAAAAAATCACATTTCCGTGGGCTAGAACCAACACCATGCACTACTACCAATTAAAACCAACAAACACTTTCTACGCATACTTCCCTACGAAAGAAAGATGAAAGAAAGACCTATATGAAACAAATCAAAGACACTCCTTCCATTGCATGTGCAATTTTCGATCAATTGAATTTTGCAAAAAAAACTAAGTCTTTCATGCCTGATTTGGAAGTAGAATACCTCTGTTTGACACTAAATGATAAAACATTTTCTAGTGGAAAAATTTGTCTTCCATGCAAACGGTCACTTGAAAATGGAAAACTGCCACAGTTTGCAATCCCTGACCAAATAAGATGTAATACACCACTACCAAATGCAAGTGCACTTATAGAAATTGAAGAGAGACTTGTGTATCTGTGAATTGAATTTGCACAAATCAGACCCTGGGGCTATAAATGACCCCAAATGGGCTTAAAAGGATCAATTATTAATGTGTTTGTCCAACTAGATGTCGTGCAAAAATCCTTGCCACAATTCATTAACAATGCAATGACAATTGTTGTGGCTCTTAAAATACACTTGCAATACAAAAATGCATATCAGACAGGTAAAGTTCGTGTGCATGTTGTTATGAAAGAATTAAAAGAATTATGTTCCAAGGCCCTATACAAAGCACAAAACATTTGTATAAATGAGAACTGGAATAATGTTCTTGGAGAAGAGGATGACAGCTATGCACAAACTCTCGAAACTGCTAGTGATTTTGATACAAGTGATGAATCGGAGAATGAAACACCTGTTGAGACATTGGTACATGGATTCATTGATTCACAACACATTCGTGACTTGCAAGACAAGATTGTCGAAATTGCACTTGCTGAGGGACAACATCCACTTGCAATATTCAAGGACAAATTTGTTGAGGAAATGAACTTCCCAACACTATTCTATGGAGATCCACATCCCAATGACATTACAGAACAATTTAGTTACCATAAAATAGTTCGATGGAAGTTTCTACATTCAAGCGGTTACTTCTCCTGTCACATAACAAATTTGTTTTTCAAAACAATGTGCATAATAATAGAGAAAGTGTTTTCTTGCGTGTGGGTGCGAATAAGAAAAGGCCAGTTACAAAGAAGAAAGTTGTTTTCCAAGGATGTCAAGTACAAAGTAAACCTAGAAAAAATCTTGAAATCCGATATTGGATACATAGATTTCAAAAACATCCGCATCTCTCTTGATTATTTGCAACAAAACAAGAAAACTATGTTTGCAATGATCCGACAATTGGGACCGCCAACATTTTTCATCACATTTACAAGTGCAGAGAATTGATGAGATCCATTGGTGGCTGCAGTATCTAACTTGCATAGGAACAGGAAACGTAAAAAAAAAACTGATACACTTGAAAATAATGACATTGACTACCTCATAAGAAAAGACCCAGTGACATGTACTCGCTACTATAAACATAGAATAAATTCTTTGAGACAATTGATATGCCATGATGAAATTTTTTTTCAGAAAAATATCAGACTACTTTTTTGTGACTGAATTCCAGAATAGGGGGAATGAGCATGACGATGCACTGTTTTGGATAGGGGGTGCACCGGTCTATGGAGATGACAATAATTCACAGATCGAGCAGTTTGTGGAAAAATACATAACATGCAACAAAGATCATTTGGATCCAAAACTTGCCAAAGTTCATAGACATTATCATACAAAAAGTTGTAAAAAATGAAAAATCTCACATTGTAGATACAACTTCCCCGTGCCGTCAATGAGAACAACAAGAATCATAGAGCCACTTAGTTTAGAGGAAAATGTTGTCGTTGAGAAATCTAAATCCTTGTTTGCATTTCTAGAACAACGAGAGTTTGATGAGTTGATGAGCTTTGAGGACTTATTGACAGAGCTAAATCTAACAGAAGATGAGCACATCCAATCCATACAATGTACGCCTAAAAGACCAACAGTTTTCCTTAAACGAAAAATTTCCCATATCTGGAACAACAATTTCTCCAAGGACATGCTAGTTATGTGGAATGCAATTATAGATGTGCAGTACGTCCTCAATGCATATGTTGCAACATCGTATTGTACCTCGTATATGACAAAGGTTGACAAATCTATGACAAGTGAATTTAGAAGAATATGCAAAGAACATGAAAGAAGTCATATTGATGCTATACAAATGATACATACGCTTGGTAATACATTACTTAATCTTCAACAAGCAGTCCACATTGCACTTTCCCTGCCCCTCAATTGTAGTTCAAGAAAATGTGTCTTCATAAGCACATCTCCACTTGAGAAATGGGCATTTGTGCTTAAACCACCTTCTTTGCTAGAACAAGAGCTTGACAATTCTGAGGATGTGCTATGTCATTCTATTACTTATTATTACCTCTAGCATCCATCTCCTATTAAGCATATCTTCTTAGCATAATTCTTATCGCATTATAAAAAAAATGGTGCGCCCATATCAAAAATAAAAAAACCCTCTGTGATACAGTTTGTCAAATACAACTAACATACTGACTATGAAAACTATTGTAGAGAAAAAATATTTTTATACGTTCCGCTCGATGAAAATGAAAGCACATTAAAACATAACTTTCGTACATGAGAAGTTGCATATGTTGCCTCTGAGACTATAGTGCAAATCAATGAATCTAGATTTACTTACAATGTTAATCCAACATGGGTTGATCTAGAAAGTGCAGTTAATGAGCTAGAAAACCTCGACAATCTTGATGAGACATTCACAAGCCGAAAAGCAACTAGAACTCCCTATGAGTCCTATGACTTGCAAGCAGATTTGCCTTGTCCTTGGGCAGGCAACATTGAAAAACGTATCAAAATTGGTTTTCAAGTCACAAAACATCATTTCCTTATTGAAAATAATGAATACCACATAATTAGACCTCTATTGAATCGAGAAAAGAAAACAATTCTAAAGAACATTGTGCTTAAAAAAATCTTGAGCATGCACACTCCCATGTATTTATTCCTTATAGGCGGAGCAGGAACAAGCAAGACATTCACAGTGAAATCACTATTCCAAATGCTTATACGAATCTATGATTCAAGCAATTCTCCTGATCCTATGAAACCAAAGGTCCTAATAGTTTCATAAATAGGAAAAGATGCATATAATGCAGCTGGAACAACAGTCCACTCTACATTTTTTATGCCTTTTAAAAAGTCACAATTTCTTTCACTCAGTAAGGAAGTCTTAATATATGAGGCATCTTTGATTGGAAGTCGCTTCTTGTATTCCATTGACAACCGACTAAGAAGCACAAAACATGTGCACACAAAATACTTTGGAAACAATGACATGATTTTGTGTGGGGATCTTTACCAGGAAGAGCCCGTCCAAGATTCTTTGATATTTGAACAACCTACAATTAACATGCAAACAATGACACATGACTTCTGGAGAGACAATATTAAATGCTTTGAATTACATACTACAATGCACTAGACAGATGAAACATTTATTGCAATTCTGAATAGAATGCAGACAAACAACCAAACACATGATGACTTAAAATATATCAATTCGAGGTGCTTGCGACCTGCACCAACATACCCAACCTTCCCTTAACTATTCTACACAAATAGGGATTTTGCAATTCATAACAGGTACATTCTATTGCTCATGCCTGGAGATGATATCATCATCAATTCAATTGACTTGGATGAAGACAATCATGTAAATGTGCCACATCATGAACATGCAGCCACTTTACCATTGCAATTTTTCCTGAAATTAGACATGTTGGTTGAAATATATGTCTGCAACTATGATTCACATGATGGCTTGGTCAATGGTGTAGATGGAATACTCAAAGGCTATACCAAAATAGAAAAACTTGATGTCCTCTGGATTAAGTTCCATGAACCGCATATAGGCAACCAACAAGCAAACAAGTTGGCTTATATATATAATTCAAACACTACAAGTGATTGGACACCTATCTTGAGAATATCAAATCCGGTATTGACATCAACAAAGACAGGTCGACTGAAAATTCAAAAACAGTTTCCAATTAAACTTGCATGTGCACGCATAGTCCACAGATTGCAAGGACTAGCACTTGATAGTGTTGCATTTTAGCCTGCTGGAATTCGAATACATGGACTTGTATACACAACATTGTCACGTGTCATAAGTATAGACTCCTTATATTTACTAAGCCCTCTTACAAAAGATAACTTCGAGTTCAAACAAAAAGTTAATATTGAAATGCAACACCTTGGGACTACCACAAAGTGGCATCTGCAATATGATTACCAATCCATACAAACAAAGTCATCTGTATCAATTCTCTCTCTTAACACACACAACTTACATGCACACATGGATGATATACTCAATAACTATGACACAATGCAATCTGATATTACATGCTTACATGAAACATACATGGCATTATGCATGCAAAACAAACAATTTCCAAATAAAAAATGCATATCAAGTTACATTACACATGGGATGATGATATTGGTGAAAAAACATGTACAAATTTTGGAGCATATACATTTTGAAGAAAAGAATATTGAGATGGTGCTTGCAAAAGTATTTTTCCATGGATCAAAAATTGCAATATTGAATCTGTATGTTGCTCCCCATGCAACATTCTCGAACATACTAAATGTTCTTTCCAATGCATTAGACCATTTTCATATGAATGAAACCATTGTCATTGTAGGAGACTTCAATATTGGCATGCTACAAAATAATGCTAGAACAAAAGAATTGGAAAACTACATGTACAAATATAGTCTCTGCTTTCCTTTAAACAACACAAGCCATGTACAAAATGCACTTATTGATCATGTATGGTTGAATGTGCCCATTTCTCAATACAACATCTTTATCTTAGACACATACTGGTATAATCACGATCCAATTGGTATTGCACTTGAATTATGAGATATACATCAAACATATTGCAAAATCACATTTCTATGTTTCAAAGCATATCTGTCTAGCTTGTTGCGGAAAACCAAATTATACAAATTCTTAGTTTTCCTTGGTTTGTACACATACTAGTCTGATCACCATACAATTGGTATTGCACTTGAATTACTAAATATACATCAAACGTATTGCAAAATCATATTTCTATGATTCAAAGCATCTGTCTATTTTGTTGCAGAAAATCGAGATATCCATTCTTAGTTTTTCCTGCTTTGTAATTGATTTTGGGCACATAATTTTTTTACAAAAAAAAATTATATATACACAAACATGGATGAACAACAAAAAAAAAAAAAACCGGTACATTCTTCTAACACTATCTGTTACTCTATTCCTTTTATTCTATTTTAGTTAGTCTATGTACATATTACTTTCTTTTTTCTTTACATGTCAACTTATGTTCATGTCCATTTTGTTTTGTACTTTTTTTCATAGAAACAAATAGGGGAACTAGACATGACAAAGAACTCTTAACTAGAAATGTAGAAGAATCCATGAAAAGGTGCATATTTCTATCAGTGTTCCATATCCAATAGTTTTTCATTTACTCTGTCTATATTTGTTGCACTAATTTGTAGCTCTATTTTTTTTCTCCTTGGATATTCCATATCTTCCTATACATTAACTTGTCTTCATGTCAATTCTATTTTCTGTTCTGCTATCTTGAAATAAATAAATTTGTACTCAATCTTTTTTTTCATGTGTTCCTACATAGCATCTTGCTTTCATGTCCATTGTATTCTCTGTATTTCTACATTGAAACAAGAACACAGTAATTGGGCACAAGGATGGAGCCTTATGTGCCAGATATGAAAAATTTGGAGTGCAATGTGATGCAGAAAATACAATGCGTATGCCTGAGACTAAGAGGTATGGTTACAAAAAACTCTGATCTGCATACGTTGTCCAATTTGTCCAGCTATATATTTTTCCCATAGTCGATGTGTTTCTATCGCTTGATAATTATCACATTAAGTGTTGTTCTGCGAAGCATAAATTTCTTTCCTCCCTTTATTTTTCCTCTTCTATACTTATCCGTTCTCGCTTTTCTTCTTCCCCTCTATTATGAATTTATGATTCTGTACTTAGTTCCATGTCTATACTTGCGGGTTCCCAGGATGGCAGAGTGAAAATTCCATGTCCATCTATATCTTTACATCACGAGTCCGACCGACCACTGTTTGTTTTCATAGTTGGAAAATTTTATGGCCGTGGGTTCCTGCGTAGGCACCATCTAACTCTCATGCCTTGTGTTCATGGTATACATTTTTCACTCAAAACTTCGATGATCTACAACTCGACCACAGACTCAAACCCCCAGGCCTCAGTCTACCTACGATGACTTTGTCTGAATTCTTGCATATAAATGTGCCAAGTCATATATTTTGTCTATTGCTTGTTGAGATAGATATAAACAACATTTTTTTATCTTGAACTAGGGTATGTTGAGCTCTAGCTATATTCCATGGCTAAAAATAGTTTTCCTAGTTCATTTCCACACTTAGCCAATTTTATGGCCGCGGTTTCCCCCCAATGCATTATCGAACTCCCATGCCCTGTGTTCGGATATACATCTTGCACCCAAAACTCCGGTTATCTACAATTTGACCCCGGACTCCTCAAACTCGCAAGCCTCACTTTGCCTATGATAACTTTGTTTGGCCGCCCCACCTTTCTATACTTAAGACCAAGTGTTGTTATGTGATGCATAAAGTTCTTTAATCCCTTTGTTTTTTTGTTCTATACTTGTCGCGTTTCCCCTTTTCTTCTTCCCCTCTATTACCCCTTTTTGCTTCTACACATAGTTGCATGTCTATGCTCATGGGTTCCCAGGGTTGAAGACTCATAAATTCTATATCCATCTATATATTCACATCACGAGTCCGACCGACTATTGTTCATTTCCATACTTAGCCAATTTTATGCATGTCAGTTCCCATCTAGGCCCTATGGAACTCTCATGCCCCATTGTCGATGTGTTTCTATCGCTTGGCAATTATCAGACAAAGTGTTCTTCTGTCAAGCATAAATTTCTTCTCTCCCTTTATTTTTTCCCTCTTCTATACTTAGTCACATTTCTATAATAGTGAGTTTCCAGGTCGCGAACTCACAAATTGTATATCCATCTATATCTTGACATCACGAGTCCAATCGACTGCTTTCGTTTCCTTATCCAATTTTATGGCTGCGGGTTCCCGGGTAGGTATTATTGAACTCTCATTCCTCGTGTTCGGAGTATACATCTTGCATCCAAAACTTGGGTGATCTACAATTCCACCACAAACTCCCAGGTTCAAAAAAGTACCAAAGAATCTTTCACTCCCCTCCATCCCTGCCACCTTCGCCCCTTCCCAATGCACATTAATTATGATTTTACTAGTGATAGCTCACCACAAATGTTCGAAAATATTGGCATTAATAAGTGGAAATATAGATGACATATCCGATTAAAATGCATTAATGGGATAATATTATGGAATCTGATTAGTTTCTTTCTGTCAATCTTGAATTCACAAAAAAATGTTGGTTATTTTAGTTTTTTTAAGGTGTCATCATAGCAAGAATACAATATTGTGTTGGCCAACTGTCATCTACAAAGGTGTTGACATGATGCCCCTCTTTATTATTGTGCATATATGATAGGTTCACATATTTGAGAGTATGCTTGCATATGAAAATGTTGCTCCACCCTTCCAATTTGAACATAGTTTGCATTTGGGCCACAAAGAACACTAATAAAATAAAATAATATGAAAATTGTTTAAGTAAATAAAAATAAATCATCTTCTAACTTGAACCTGATTTTGTCAAGATCCAGGTATATTACATAACTCGGAATGTTTCCCCTTCTTTTCCATACTTTCTTGATTTCCTTTCCATATTCACACACTTTCCCAATGCAAATTGATTACGTTTTTATTAGCTTTGAAAATATTGGCATTAAAAGGTGAAAAGGTCGAGGACATCTCCCATTAAAACACATTGAACCAAGATTTACTGGATATTACATTATGATGTTGCAACATCCATTTTAAATACAATGAGGAGCAAAGGAACGTTCTCATCACCATATGGCTGCAGCTCGACAACATTTCTGTGGAGATACCTTGAATATTTTCGGGCACGAGGACCAGAGTTTTCATTGGTCCATAGCTTATGACTACTACTCGTCCACTTTTGCCTAGAAGAAAGTTATCTCAACATATGAAATTGCAGCAACAGATTGTGTCCTCGATTTTTTTTTTCGTCACATGTTGCGCTGAGAACTATATTTCGAACCAATGGATTATCCAGATGGGCAACCATTCCCAAGTCTCCCTATCGCCTCAAGTATTTCAGAATATGTTAACACTTCCCGAACCAACACCTACTTTCAAGGGAAAGAATTGTAGATAGTTCTTAAAGAAGCATGGTAATGAATTGGACCTCTTTCCGAAGTTCTTACAAGACCCAATGCCCACTCCCCAAGACATAGCCATATTACAGGTTAGTGCATTTAAAAACCTTTTTCGACAAATTGCATGGCTTTTCACGAGGATAACGAGGTATGAAAGTGAAACCGACATCTCTCGGGATGATTCTGTATATTTTATATTTTACAGTCAAGGAAAAATCCATCTTCCA
>JZKD02S1595810.1:38731-66112 GCA_000966675.3 Picea glauca
AAATGTTTTGACACTCTCCTATAAGAAGAATATAGAATGAGACATTATAATGGAAGAATGTTTAGTAGCACCCTCATGAAAATACCTAAATGACATTGTATAAAACTTAAATCTTGAAAATAACTAGAAGTGAATATAAAAACTATAGGATTTTCATAAAGAAGTTGACAAGGTTGTTGTTAACAAAGATGAAGAAATTTTTTACCTTGAGAACCAAAGTCAAGGCTTGATCACATAAATTGAATATCATGAAGATGCTAAAGAAGACCTTAAATATGAAGTGCATATCTTACAATATAAATTAGAAGAACAAATTAACAAGAAAAAAAAATTCAAGAGACAACCACGAACATTGGAGAAACAATTTATGACTTACAAGTGAAGGATCAAGCATCGAGTTAAAAAAACATTGCAATTCAATGTGATCAAGAATCACAAGATAAGGACACCACGAAACAATTCAAGAAGATCTTGTTAGATAAAAAATAAGGAAATCAATTGTTTGAAGAATCATAGTCAAACCTTGCTTATGGAAGTATAAAAGTTAAAACATAAGGATATACAAATCCTAAAAGTAGAGAAAGAGACATCCATGGATGTGAGTGAAACTAGGAAATTTTTAGAAGTTGAGACTATAAATTAAGAAACTTTAACCGATTTGTTTGAAACAAGGAATTTTTTAGATGTTGAAACTATAGATCAAGAGACCTTAATGGAATTGATAAAAACTAAAAATTAGAGTGTCATTACTAATGAAGTTTTATCAATGAAAGAGCATTTAGAAAAAGAGTTAACAAAAAAATTCAATGACAAGTCAACATCTATAGATTTAGTTATGGTTGGAATTCCATTGATCACAAATAATGAAGTTGTCGATGCACTAATGAATACAAAAATATCAAATATCAACATGAAGACTCATGTCTATCATGAAAATATTAAACTAGAGGTTAAGAAGGATCAACTTATTAGGGCACCTTATTGACACCTGAATTACATAAAAAATAACACACAATAATCAATGTACCAATGTCAACTTTGCTTACATATCAAATGATCCGTAATTGAGGGACTGAGAATCCACACAATTCACCAACACATATTCTTGATGTGGAATAAAAACTAATTTTTCTTTTGCAATTATTGTTAGACTAGAATATGCTCTACTAGTTTAAATCACATGTATTAAGACAACTTGAAACCCCTCTCTCTACGTTCTGCTACAACCACTATGAGTTCCATCTCTAAGGGAAATTAAACTTCATACTACAGAACTAAAACCAACACTTCGAACAACAAAATATTCCAGTATGCACTCCAACTCTGAGTTTAAAAAATAATTCTTTGTTACAAAAGTGCCAATACAACTCAAGATTATTCTTTCATGGATGGTTGATAATACCAAGGAAACATCATAATTAATGAAAGAGGGAATCACTAATTGGTTGTGTGCAAAAACATATTTTTGTATTGTGTTTAAAAAAAAGAGTTGTTGTGAGTGTAAAAACGGATTTGTGCACTGAGTATGCATGTAACAACACCCCATTTCTTGGAGGGAACAAAATGGTAGTGAAAGGTGTCGTCCCAAACACCAGAACGATTTACCGAATGCTGTGGATGACCTGTGGGCAAGGAAAAACTCCCAACAATTAACAAAATGTTGTGGACGACCTATGGTCAAAACAAAAATTCCTAGCAAACAATATATGGTTGTGAATGGCCCATGTGAAAAATAAAAACACCCAACAAACAATAGGAGGTTGTGGATGGGTTGTGGGAAAAAATACACACCCAACAAGCAATAGATGGTTGTGCTTACATGATTTAATTTTTGTTTCTATCATGCAATGATCCAATAATTAATAACCATACCGAACATATCAATAAATGCCACACCCATAGCATAGTTTGTTTGAGTACACCAATAATTAATGAATCCACACAAAAGCCATGAAATTGAAACCATTACACACAAATCTAAACATTTAATGGGAATTTTAATCAAACTTGTGAGTTAAATACAAAGGGGTGAGATATACACAGAGTTTATGTATTTTTACTCATTGAAAATACAAATTTACATATGACCATGACTTAGATACATCTTCTCTCATTGTGGGTAAGCTCCTTGACTCATTTTTCCATTGATATTCAAGTAGGTTTCCCTATTCAAGCTTTCATTTTATTTACTATCCTCCCAATTTCTCCTTATCTATCCCTCCCCTCGTCACTATAGCCTTCATTTCTTTTAATGGGATGCCTTTAGAAGGCCAACCTTCACAATTTTGTTAAAAAGACAAAATAAAATAAAAAAGGACATCTTTACAAAATTTACAAAAGGGAAAGAATCTAAGTGCTTATTAAAAATTATGGAGAGGATCTAATTTGGATCACACCTCCCCATTTGCAAGGTTTCGATCCATAAAAGATTAAATTCCCTTCAATATTCTTCTTTGATCATCTAGTAGACTACAACAAATCTCTAATAAAGGGTTCCTTCATTGTAGGATAGAAGATAAGAGTTGAATAAAATATTCCTTTGGCATAAACCTATTGTCTATCTTATGGATGGAGATGACATTCACCACTGCAATAGGTCATTGGAAAACCACTGCTGCTTGGTATGCAAGTGAAAGAAACTCCTCTTTCCCCTTGATCTTGACTCTTTAAGATTTATTCTTGGTTGTTCAGTTATTGGGATGGAATTTCCGGAGAAGTTTCCAATAATTGGCCTCCCTGTGTCCAATCAATCTGCAATACCAACAATAGTTCCTAAATGAGTCACTTGGCCTTTTGGAGTGCCAACAATTGCTAGCCTTAGGACCCCTTTTATTGCGACATAAACAAACTATGACATACCTTTTTAGTTTGTGATGATGCTTTCCAGCATGGTTGCTTGCCCCCCCCAAGATTTGGAGAAAATCTAGATGGTGGAATTATCTCTTCACTTCCATCTTCCAAGACTCTATGAACATATTTAAGTGGCTCATTTCATACTCCTTTTCCATCTACCTTTTCCTCCATGGGAATGGATTCTTTTTTAGTTCCTCTTGCCTTGATGAAGGTGGTTTGAGTCGCACTTGTGTTAATTTATCGTCCACTAAATCCTAGGCATTCATGCTTAGGATTATATTGATCTACAATGGGGATCTGAATCCCTTGACCTTCCTTGTCTAGTCCTTGGCCATCATAGCCCATTTTCATCTTGAACTTGGAACTAATATCTCTAGTGTGCTTTTCAAAGTCACCAAAGGTCTCTTGAGGAAGGGTCTTAAAAGGAAATTTTACAATTCTTGACATGGTCATGGTGGTAGCTTCAACAATGACAATGCAAGGGTCTTGGTTGGTCTCTTGGACAATTTCTTGTGGCTCCTTCAAGGCCTCTTCCTTCACTGCCAAGTCTTGGTATAACTAAGTAGTGAATTTGGTGAACCTCTCCTCTTGCCAATTATATTCTAGTTCAATTAATTTTTCCCCCAACTGCAAGAGCTACAATCTACTCCTCTCTAATTCTTCCCTCATGGTGGTGAAGGAATATTGGTGCTTGACAACTCAGTTTTGAACTCATCTTCTCTCTACCTCCAATATTGATCTTCCTCTTGGATCTCCTTGTTGAAGTCTATCAACTCTTCGAGCTTCTCCCTCTTCAAGGATTTTCCCATGGTAGTTACTTCAAGATCTCTGATGTACCCACTCAAATACCATATGATCCATAATTGAGGGACAAGAATACACACAATTCACCAATATAGATTCTTGATGTGGAATAAAAATTACTCTATCTTCTACAATTATTGTTAGACTGGAATATTCTCTACCAGTTTAAATCATAGGTATTGAGACACATTTTGAAGCCCCTCTATCTATGTTTTTCTATAACCACTATGAGTTCCAACTTGAAGGGAAATTAAGCATCATGCTACAAAACTAAAATCAACACTTTGAACAACAAAATATTCCACTCTACACTCCAACTCCAAGTTAGAAAAATGATACTTTGCTACAGAAGTGCCAATACAAATCAATATTCTTCTCTCATAGGTTGTTGATCATACCAAGGAAACAACAAAATTAACGAAAGAGGTAATCACCATTTGGCTATGTGCAAAAACGGATTTGTAGACTATTTAAAAAAAAAAAAATAGTTGTTGTGAGTGTAAAAAATGGATTTTTGGACTGATTATGCATATAGTAGTGTCCCATTGCTTAGAGGGAACAAAATGGGAGTGAAATGTGTTGTCCTAAACACTAGAATGATTTACTAAATGTTGTGGATGACCTATGGGAAAGGAAAAATGCCCAGTAATTAACAAAATTTTGTGTATGGCCTATGGGAAAAAGGAAAATGCCTAGCAAGCAATAAATGGTTGTGGACAACCTATGGGAAAAAGAAAAACACCCAACAAGAAATAGATGGTTGTGGATGGCCTGTAGGAAAAATAAAAACACCCAAAAAGCAATAGATGGTCATGATTATAGGTTGATATTGGTGTTTCTATCATGCAACAATCTAGCAAACAATAATCATACCCAACACATCAAGAAATACCACACCCATAGAATAAATTGTTTGAGTACACCATGAATTAATGAATGCACACCAAAGCCACATAATTGAAACTATTATACATCTAGATCTCAACATTTAATGGGCATTTTAATTAAGCTCACAAGATAAATATAGAGGGGTGATATATACCTATAGTTCATGTATTGTTACTCACAAACAATACAAATTTCTAGATGGCCATGGCTTAGAGGCATCTTCGCTCATATCATGGACAAGCTCATTGACTCCTTCATCTACCACTATTCAAGTAGGTTTCCCTCTTTGAGATTTCATTTTTTCTATTGTCCTCCCAAATTTTCCTTGCCTCTCCCTCCCCTCTTCACTAGAGCCTTCATTTCTTTTAATGGGATGCCTTTGGAAGGCCAACCATCACAATGGTTCATTTCCCCTTCCAGTTTTTCCAAAAAGGAAAAATAAAATAAAAAAGGACATATTAACAAAATTTACAAAAGGGAAAGAAACTAAGTGATTATCAAAAAGTTTTGAGAGGATCCAATTCAAATCATCAAATCATCCAAAAATAAAAACATCTCACAGTCAACAACAAGAAATTCAATATCATGAGAGAGATGTAGAAACAATTTATTTAGGGTGGATTGATCCTTTTTCGATGCAACAATATTATTGAAGTATTTGAAAATCACATCACCTCATGTCCTCAACCTTATCAAATAGGAAAAGGTTACAAGAATATGGATCATTCTATTAGAGCATTATCTACCCATGCTTTGAGGATGAAACATTTTAATGGTGTAATATACCTAGGGTATATTACCACTATGTAATAATGTATAAAATATTTATATTGTAATAGTAGTCATATAAGTCAATATTACATGAATGTTGTAATAATGATAAGTCATTCCCTTTTCCAAAGGATATGAATTATCACCCCTTATGTGTATTTATATACACATCCTTTATATTCATTTTAACACACAACGCACACACACATTAATATAATAATTAAATATTATTTAATATGGATATGTTGGATTTCTCTATGAAATCATGATGATTTAATGAACTGAATCATCAAGTCCACTTGTATATGTCACAAGGCATAGGTATATATACATAAAACACTAAACAACAATGCCCACAATGGGGGTGCGGGTGGGGGGTCATCATGATCACTCAAGTTGGGGCCCCAAATACTCATTGCAGGAAGATCAGTACCTAGTGACCCCCATCCATGTCTAGCCATGATAGGTTTTGGATCCTTCAAGATAGCAAGGGATTGGTATGGAAACTATTTTTCCCTATATGACAATGGTAAGAGGTATGTTGTGTGCTTGCTTCCACCTCTCTCTAACAAGTCTTCTAGCCTAGTGATGGATACTCCACTTTAACTAATCTATGGTGGGAGATGGGAGGGTCTAGGTGGATCTTGACTCATCATGAAAGAGGCATCCTCCCAAAACTCCAAAAGTGTATGTAGGTGCTCCATTTTAATTTTTAGTTTCTACTAGTACACTACGATTTGCAAGGAAAGGTTAACATTCATTAATTCATTATCACATAAATGAAAGATAAATGGAGATTCATTCTTATTAAATATAACATCATTGCACTTATTCCATAGAAAATAAATAATTTTATATCGCATAAGTATCTAGGATAAGTTGAATCAATCTCCCAAGGTATCCTCCCTCCCAAGACAACAATGTTTCATTTGATATAAGTTGGGAGATATGATTGCAAAAGAGACATCATCATACCCACACAAATGTGGCTAACTGACATACCCATAAGAGATGCTTTGGAGTTTTGACTTGCACACATTGAGGGCATTGTGGGTTTGGAAATCCTAGGCGATAAATTCTCTTATTAACTAGTGGCACCCCAAATAAAAACTAGGAAAACATTGCATTTTTTAGTTCTAGGACCAACTTCCAAAGGATACTTGTCCTAAAAAGATAGGTCTTCTACTTTGATTGAACCCACTAGAGGTTGTTGAGTTGACCTTCCAACATCAAATTTGGACATAGACACTTGTAACTGAGGTAATAATTGTACTTGGTGAAGGTTTTCGCCCAACCCCACTTCCAATCCCTACATAAGGCCCAACTTGAGCATTGCATCTTCAACACCAAACATTGAATCCTCTCCACTAAAAAATAATCAATACTAGCTAGCTTGAACTTCCACTTTAACTCCACCCAAGTTGACCATGTTTGATCTTGAGCAAAAAATAGGTTGTTGTCCAATTAAATTCCCTTTTTGAGAAATTACAGGTAGAGAACCAAGTCACCTCCACTAGGGGTTTTCCCTCAAGAAAAAGGAGAGAGAACCACTAGAGACAATGATTGTTAAACGAAAAACTCACTTTGACGAAGAAATCTCTCCAAGGAAGGAGTTTAATGACCTCCCAATTCATTAAATACTTTGAGTAACAAAGGTCCCAACAATTTTAACTTTTGCAAGGGTGACTAGAACACATGGGCCTAAATTCTTGTATTTATTATACTAAGGCCACCCAACTTCTAGGGGATGTAACAAAAGTCTTATCTAATTATTTGAAAGAATTTTCCATTAGCCCTATTAGCCCAAAGCAAGTCTCCAAGAGCCTTCTCTTACACTTGTATGCTATTATCATTGAGACCAAATATGATGAGTAATAAACATTTGTAGCAACATAGTCCTTGGTGGATATATGGAACTTAGTTTCTAACACCAAAGTCTTAGTCACCCATTTATAGATTTTCCTCTCCACCATTTGACTAAAATATTCAAAATACCCTTAGGGGAGGTCTGGAATGCAAGCACTATCACCAATATCTTTAAAACCTACCTGGTTTTGATCCATACCTAGTTATGAGAAGATAACTAACCTATGATCGAGCATTATCTCTATTTATATAAATAAGTTTTGTTCCACTAATTACTAGAGCTTGAAGAAAATAAAACAGTATCAAAGAAATCCATTAAAATGTCCCAAGAGTGATGGTCTGTAATATTCTAGATATAAAAAGTATGCAGAACAAAAAAAAAATGCTAGAAATGGAAGATAAACAACAATATAACCAGAACGACACCAAAATAACACCAAAATGATATCAAAATAACACAAGACTGAGCACTTCGATTACTGAGAGCAATGTTCACTTGCCTCTTCGAGGGGTCAACCTCCAGTTGAGCAGAGCTCTATTACAATAATATCCAAGACAACAGTTCCCATAACCTCGACTCCTATTTATACTAAATATGTCTTTCAAAAGAACCATCTAGAGGAAGATCCTTCTAGAAGTGGAAGCTTCTATTAGGTCTTATTACATTCGACTTATTCTTCCTTATTTCTAGGCCTTATTAATATTGACCTTTATTACATCAGAATATATTATTCTACTTATGTGAGGGGTTAGGTCCCTAACATGTCCTCCCCCTTAAAAAAAGCCTTGTCCTGAAGGCTTGAGATGTGGAAATTGTTGCAGAATGGTAGTTGGTTCCCAAGTGGCATCTGTTGGGGTTGTATCTTTCCACTAGACCAAGACTTTGTTGATGGTTCATTGACATAGGCAACGCTCACGCTGGTCCAAAACTGCTTCTGGTTGTAGCCAAATGGATCCTTCTTCGTCCAACTCGGGAAGGTTGGTTTAAGTTTGGCACTTAGTTCTAATCACCTTCTTTAAGCATGAAACATGAAAAATAGGATGTATCTTAGAATGACTGGGAAAATCTAACTGATAGGCCACCTGTCCCACACGCTTGAGAATGGTATAAGGACCATAAAATTTGGGCGCCAGTTTTTAACAATGGTCATGCTTGAGGGAATTTTTCTTGTAAGGTTGAAGCCGAAGAAAAACCTGATCCCCTTCTGCAAATTGACGTTCATAGTGACCTTCATCTACTTGTTGCTTCATGCGATTCTAGGCCATGACAAAATTCTCTTTGAGGGTACATAAAATAGCCTCTCCAAATGTAAGCGTTTGATTCACCGCCTGGACCTTCGATACACCTAGTAAATATGAGAGAACTGAAGGTGGATTTTGTCCATATACTGCTTCAAAAGGAGTCATGCTGGTAGTTGTATGGTATGAAGTGTTTTACCACCATTCAGCTAGTGGAAACCATTGAGCCCATTGATTTTTATTTTCTGACGCAAAACAACTCAAATATGTTTCCAAACACTTGTTGACAACTTCAGTTTGACCGTCAGTCTGGGGATGATAAGTTGTGCTAAGATGAAATTGGGTGCCTTGTAGCTTGAATAGTTATTGCCAAAAATTGTTGGTGAAAGTTGGCTCGTGATCAGAAACAATAGAATGCGGCATGCCATGAATCTTGAAGACCTGATCCATGAAACATTGGGCCACAATGGATGTTGTAAATGGGTGTTGAAGAGAACATAAATGAGCATACTTGGAAAGGCGATCAACAACCACCATGGTGACTGATTTATTGCTCAATTTAGGTAAGCCTACAATAAAATCCATAGAGATATCCCGCCAAATAGAAGGTGGAATCGAAAGTGGTTGTAGTGTGACAAGAGATTTGATTGTTTCTCCCTTGTGGCATGGACACACATAATATTCAACTACAAAATTACAAGCGTCATGTTTCATGCCTTCCCAGAAGAAAGAATGTTTGACCCTGTCATAGGTTTTGGTAAACCCTGAATGCCCAGCTGTGGGTGTAGGATGAAGGTTAGAAAGTACTGTGGATTTAAGTTTTGATTGTTTACTTAAATACAAATGACCTTTGTATCGAAGCTCATCATGGAGCCAAGAGTACCTAGGGGAAACTGGAGAATTGAACTGCAATTGTTGTATAAGATGCAAACTTTTGGGATTGTGTAGCCATTCCTGGAAAACGACTTGGAACCAATCTGGTACAATGAAGGAGAGAGAAAAAATGGACCCTTCATCTTCATATTTTTGGGAAAGTGCATCCTCAACCACATTGTCTTTTCCTTTCTTGTAAATGATCTCATAATCATATCCAAAGAGCTTAGTCACCCATTTTTGTTGCTCTGGGGAGGAAATGTATTGTTCTAGAAAATACTTGAGGCTTTGATGATCGGTCTTAATTTGGAAGTGTTGCCCCAATAAATAAGGGTGCCAAAGATCAACGACATGCATAATAGCCAACATTTCCTTTTCAGAGATTGATTTGCCCAAATTTTGTTCAAACAGTTGTTTTTTGGTAAAGGTCAAAGGTAGACCCTCTTGCATAAGGACAACGCCAATTCATTTTCCTGAAGCATTACATTTCAGGAAAAAGGTCTTGGTGAAATCAGGAAGTGCCAGGACTAGAGTGGTGCACATGGCCATCTTCAAGGTTTGAAAAGCATGAGCAACTACTAGAGTCTAGGTGAAAGAATTATTTTTAAGGAGTGCAGTGAGAGGGGCCACAATATTTCCATAGTTCTTAACAAACTTGTGATAATAACTTGTTAAGACCAGAAATCCACGTAAGATTTTGAGAGTATTTGGGTGAGGCCATTCTGACTCCATGCTTGCCAACAAGATGACCTAAGTATTTGACCTCTGAGGCACCAAAAGCACATTTAGATTGTTTCAGGAAAAGTTGGTGTTGAGATTGTAGGTGGAGAACTCAATCCACATGAGCAAGATGGTATGTCTAGGTTTTTCTATAGATGAGGATATCATCAAAGAAAACTAAGAAAAAATGACAGAGAAAAGGACGGAAGACATGATTCATGAGGCTTTGGAAAGTGGAGGGAGCATTACACAAGCCAAAGGGCATGACCAAAAACTCATAGTGTCCCTCATGAGTTCTAAAGGCGGTCTTAGGAATGTTTGCCTCTTTCATACAGATCTGGTGGTACCCAGAACGAAGATCAATTTTAGCAAAGAACTCGGTGCCACTCAATTCATCCATGAGGTCATCAATGATAGGAATGGGAAATTTGTCTTTAATGGTGAGTTTGTTGAGGGCATGGAAATCAGGACACATGTGCCAAGAACCTTCTTTCTTCATGACCATGACCATAGGAGAAGAGTAGGGGATCGTACTAGGGTGGATAAAACCTGTGTTATGAAGTTCTTTAACCATTTTCTCAATTTCATTTTTTTTGGAAAAGGGGTGACGATAGGGACGAATATTGGGAGGAAGGATTCCTGGGACAAGGGGAATGGAATGATCATGAACACCACAGGAAGGAGGGAGTCCCTTGGGAGTGGAAAAAAACACTTGATGTTTAGAGAGGATGGATTGGAGGTCCTGCGGCACAAAGGGTGTTTCAGTTGCTTGTATGGCATGGAGTTGGGCAATAACGCCCGAATGACCTTTTTTGAGCATCTTTTCCATGCGATGGGAACTAATGATCTTAGGGGAACCGACGATGATTCCTTGGAACTTATATTGTTGGCCTTCCTAGTTGAATTGCATTGTTAATTCCTTAAAATCCATGAGAATGGAACCCAAAGTCCTTAGCCAGTCTGCACACAAAACAATGTCACAACTGCCCATGTCGATAGAAAACATATGAGATTTCAAGTGGTAGTCGCCAATTTGGAGACACACATTTTCACAATGCCCTTCGCATTTCATGGACCCACCATTGGAAATCACGATTTGGAAATTATTCACTGCACGGATATAACAACTGGTTTCTTGGGAAATGTGGCGTTGAATAAAATTATGGGTGCTTCCAATATCAACAAAAATGATGACCTTCCTATGCTTGATGCAACCAATTAGTTTGAGGGTTTCGAGAGCAGAGAATCTAGTGAGAGCATTTATGGAAATGACCGGTTCTACTTCGGGAGGGTCTAAGGGAGGGGAAATGTCGGTGGGTTCAGGGGAATTAGACACAAGGGGGGCTTCAACATCCTCTTCTGAAACATCCTCCGAAATGGCCATAAAAAGATTTTTTTCGTTACACTTGTGTCTTGGAAAATATTTGTCATCACAATTATAACAAAGGACTTTGAGTTGGCGTTCAGCCATTTCGGCCCTGGTCAATTTTTGGATCTTTAGTGGAGTAGAAGGAGGAGTGGGATTTATTGTTTTAGTGCGAGGAATAAAGGAGGGTTTCCAGTTTTGAGAAGAGACAACCTGTTGTGCTTCCTTAGCTCGTTTAGTATCCTCCACCCAACTTTGAGGCCGAGCCATGTGGACACGGGCACGAATCTCATCCTTGAGGCTACTGATAAAACATTCTCAGAAAAGGGCATCAAACATGCCCTCTATACAAAAAATTCAGTCGTTCAAAAGCAACTATAAAGTCTTCCACTATGCTAGATTGTTTCAACTTTGTCAAACAGCCTAAATGGTTGGTGTCGGTGTCAAAGAATTCATAAAGCTCTGCCACAAAGTGTGTCCAAGCAACATACCCTTGAGGGGAAGTTTTTCTCCATTGCCACTATTGCCAACGTTCTTGATCTATATGGAGAACATCATACTGAAGTTTGGCCAAGTCATCTGTAATGTCGTACAAAGAGAAATAATGTTCCATTTGAGTTACCCAACCAGTGGGATCTTAGCCATCAAATTTGGTCACATCCACCTGCAGAAGGTGTAGGTCACGCTGAAAGTGATGGGGCTGAAAATTATGGGAATGAGAGGAAGTTTAAGCTTTGGTATGCAAAGGTGGGTCAGATAAAGGGGGATATGCAGCTTGGTGCAGATCATCGAAATGACAGATTCAAGTTGGTTAGTCATGTCTTCTTTGAGTTCTGCAATTGAGGCGACAATGGAGGACTGCATGTTTGTATTGATGGTGGAAATATTGGCACTGAGTTGTCTCACTTCCTGTTGAGTCTCTGTGAAATTAGATTGCAAGGTATTGAAGCGAGCTTCCAAGTCTTGGCTACGGGTATGGGCCATGATGACAAGGGAACCGAAAAGGAGTGGGTGGGGTAAAAAATTGTGCCGAAAAATGATAGGTATGAATGTGATAAGGGCGAAGAGATAAATCCAATGGAATAGGTCTCAAATAATGGTGCAAAATCTCTAGATACTTGCGGAGTTATACTCCAGTCTAAAGAATACTGTAGAGATGAAATTTCCAAATGCTTAACCAGGAAGAAATGTGTAGTGATTTGGCAACTCAAACACAATTGCGCAGTAATAGATTTTGTCTGTTTTATTTTTTGTTTTCATCCCCAAGGGTTAGGTATTCAAGGGTTCTACAGACAAGGGTTTGCCCTATGCTATAGCTCTCTGATATATGTGCAGGGTCCAACAATAATAATCAACCCAATATCTCAGGGCACCAACTAAGGAGGCTAGACCAATCCCTTAGTCGTACTACCAGACTACCTAAGTACTAGAGAGTATCTTCTCGAGTGTTGTTCTCGGTGGCACTATAGTAGTCAGACGGTCGATTGGTTTATCTAAAGAGGGATTCACGAAATCTAGGTCAATTTGTACACAGGTGTTGTCTGATGTGCTACCACTCGAAGGGGTACCAACAGGGGTTACAAGGGTGGCCAACAGATGTGCGCTTAAGTACAACTTGTATTTCCTGCGTGTATTAATCCCTCAACTGCGGGTTTATGCGCATAACAACATATCTATGTGGCTTAAAGACATCGGGATACATCTCTACCTTGAAAAAAAAATTAACCCACAATTTTCGGTCGAGGAAAGTGCTCTAATACCACCTGTAATATTCCATATATAAAAAGTATTCAGAACATAAATAAAATGCTAGAAATGGAAGATAAACAACAATATAACCAGAACAACACCACAATAACATCAAAATGATACCAGAATAACACCAGAATGAACACTTCGATTACTGAGAGCAATGTTCACTTTCTTCTTCGAGGGGGCAACCTCCAGTTGAACAGATCTCTATTACAATAATATCCAAGACAACAGTTCTCATACCCTCGACTCCTATTTATACTAAATATGTCTATCAAAAGAACCATCTAGAGGAAGATCCTTCTAGAAGCTAAAGCTTCTATTAGGTCTTCTTACATTCGACTTATTCTTCCTTATTGCTAGGCCTTATTAATATTGACCTTTATTACATCGAAATATATTATTCTACCTACATGAGGGGTTAGGTCCCTAACATGGTCCTCAAGAATGGCCAAGAGTAAATCATCTATGAAATGGTCATTTACTAACTAGTTTGCATCAAGTTTAGAAAAGGGGCTCCCATTAATGAGGTTCATTGCCACCTTATGGTTTAGGAGGTAACCAAACGCTTCTACAACCAAGACATATAATGCTAGAGTGAGTGGGCATCCTTAGTGGATGGAACAGTACAAGCCCACCTCCTCAAATTTCACAAATTAATGGTAAGACAGATTGAGGCTTCTAGAAACAAAGTTTCCATTGCTTGTATGAAGAAAAGGTCAAAGACAATGGCATTGGGCATTGCTAGGATGAACACCATTCCACCCTATCATAAGAATTTTCAAACTTGATCTTCATGAAGAAAACATCCATTCTAAAGGGATAATCCCATTCTATGGCATTCCAAATGGAAATAACATTGTCTAGGATGTAGCACCCTCAAATGAAGCTCATCTACTTTTAACTCACAACCTTAGGCAATATATTCTCCGGCCGCAATGCTAACACCTTGGCTAGACTCTTACAAAAGGTGTTGGCTAAGGTGATTGACCTCAGCTTAATGACAAGCTTAGGGTCTCATCTCTTGGTATAAATTTGATGAACATCTCATTAATCTCAACACCTCGATATTGCTTCCATAAAGCTTCTATGTAGATGTGTAGAAGATTTGACCCAATGAAGTCCCACATGGCCTTCTAAAACTCACAAAAGATACCTTTAACCCTAAGGAGTTTCTTAGAGATCATCTCTAAGAGGGAAGCCACTAGCTAATCGAAGAAGATGGTATGCTCACAAGCCCTCTTTTTCTCCTTAAACATTTGATATGAATTATGGGTGCATGGTCGTTTATCTTTCCTCCATTAATGATCATGAATATCAAACCTCACCTCACACCATATGCAAAGCTCACATCAAAACCCTCCAATAAAATGATGAATCCACTTAAGCCCCTTTTAAAGGTTGGTCGAGACCATAAACATAGTTATAATACCATATAATTTGGATTATTATTTCTTAATAAGTCTTTTGTAAAAGGATTCAGTTTGCTAGTTAATGATCTTAATATGAGATACCATGATAATGGTAAGGAATTGACTTTTAAGCACCTTGCAATTTCATACTTTTTCTCTATTATTTGAGGTTCCTTGAGATTGGTGAGAGTTCCATAACATATTCTATACAAACTTTTTGAAAGCAGGAGAGTTTCTTACACTAGTCAATCCTCAACTCATATCTTGCCACGTGCCTATGGTCCCTCTCACTCAACATGTGCGTGATCATAGAAGCAAATGGCATGGACCGATTTCATAGGAGACAATATCTCTTCTTTGTCCTTCCCAAGGCCTCCGATTTCCAAGGAGACAAGATCTCTTGTTTACAAGAGCACGTTATGTATAGAGAATAAGTTAAACATTCTATTGTTTGATTAAATTCTCTCTTAGTTTTTTTTCCTAACTCTTTTAATTTATGTAATAGTGGTTGGATGGTGGTCACAAAATTAAAATTCAAACTTCACCTTCTTACAACAATCCAAGTTTGTGGAAGTCATGTGACCCACTCCTTTATTTGAAACGTACACAGCTTTCAGGCCAATTTCTCACGTGATAAGATCCAATCTTGGTACAAATGTAGTATTTTATTAACAAAAGATTGTCTAGTTTGGGGGTGGGTATATTGCCAATACATGATTTCCAAATTGCTTGAAAAAAACGATTTGATTTTAAATTGAAGAAAATGATGAAAAATTATATTAAAATGTAGAGATCTAGGTTAATTTTACTAGTCATTAATATGCAAAATGTAAAATGTTTGACCATAGTTTAATAAAAAAATTCAAATTTCTAAAGATTTTATATGGTTTCTATAAAATTTTGGTGATTTTTAAAGTAAAATAATTTTATTTTATGAAATTTTGGTGAATTGTTTTTAGAAAAAATGAAAATGAACGATTTTTTTTTTTTAAAACCATAAAAAATAACCCATTTGCAAAATTTAACCCTTAAAATAATCTATAAAACTACTTATCCATATTTTAAATAAACTTTTAAATGTATATTTTGTTTTATTTGATACATATTTTTTTAGTTTTCCTTTGAGCCATCTTTCTCCAACTATCCACTATCATGAAAATTATTATTGCACTGTAATTTCTTATTATTATATTTATCCGAGTTAACCAACATATTTCTATAATTATAAACTTTTTTTTTTAACTTTCCATTTCCTTTTTATTTAATATAGCAAGTAACTAAATTATCTATTTATACTTCGGTCTATTTTTTTATATATTTTTCAACTACATTTTGATAACATGTATGCTTTTATTTATCATGTAATGGAAAACATTAAAAAAAAGAAACACTCTTTTGGACGATTACAATGATATATTCCTTGCCATTTTGGATTTGAAATTCCCAAGTTGGTGAATAAATTTTCTATCTGGTTGCCACGTGTTAATGTGTTGTCTACTTCTTATTTCTTTGAAATTCGCAAGTTGGTGAATAAATTTTCTATCTGATTGCCACGTGTTAATGTGTTGTCTACCTCTTATTTCTGGTTGCTTGCATAGTTAAATGTGTTGTCTACTTATTTCTTGTTGCTTACATAGTTAAAGAAGCTTTTGATGTACTAAGGTGATTTATAAAAAAACAAAAAAAACAAAAAATTCAAGACATCGCATATATTAAATTTTAATAATCCATTGAAATGTCCATTTCTACGAGTGGGAGCTTCAACTTTTGTTAATGTGAGGTTTATGGAAACAATTGAAAACATCTCTTGAAATTTCTATAAATAGACTCACGTCACATTTTTTTAAAGATGAGATTGAATGTTAGTAGATATCAAAATGTATAAGTTAATAATATGAAATAATAAAAAATAAATATTAATGATGATAATAATAAATATGAATATAATAAATTAATAATAAATAATAGTAATAGTACTAGCTATAATAACAATCACAATAATGTGTTAAGGGAGTTCGAATGATTGATTAAGTAAATATGTTATCATTCATTAATATAGGTTTGAATTTTCCAATAACATTTTTTCTTCTTATGTTATGATTATTATTATATATTATCTAATATTAATATTATAACCATTATGATCATGAATACATTATTCTACCTAATCCTTGGATCTTAGATATAATCATTCTCTAAACATTTTAATCATGAATCCACTATATCTCCTAACCATTTGTTTTTTAACAAAATTATCCTTTAACACATTATGATCCTAAACACATACACACTTGTTATCACAGTGAGACCCCTAATCATGATGACTCTGAACACACTAATATACTTGTTAATCTTTATGATCTCTCATACAATCACCCCCTAACCACTACGACATTATACCTCTTAACTCTCATGACCTTTGACAGAATTGCCCCTTAACATACTAACCCCAAAATAAACTATAGCGACTATCAATTATTACCTTAATTATCCATATTGACCCCATTGACCCACTAACCCTTCATCTCCTGATCTCATAATTTACTAACCTCTTAACCCACTAACCTAGATTGACATATGTTGACTATCAACCAACACAAGTCATCATAATTTAAATGACATCACTAGCCATTAACTCTTGATCATGGTTAATTATTACTTACCATATTGACCATGGTTGACCATCTTGACTATATAGACCACATCGACCATTTTTAGCAATATGAAAACATTTGATCATATCAACCCACTAACTTTAAATTCTTTAATCTACCAACCTCCTTACAATGACCCTACTAACACCAATCATCATCAAGGATCATTGTTGACCATATATACCATGGTTAACCATCATTGACCCATAAACCCCTAGATATCTTAATTGACTAATCCCCTTAACTCCAAACCCATGTCCCTCTAATCCACTAACATCCTCACTCATTAGAACCCTAATACACAATGACCATTAACCCCTMTGATCCCTACAATCACCCCTTAATATATTATGATCCMAAAMAAACTAACCTGCAATATATTATAGCACTCTAAGTCACTATGAACTCGAACACACTATAYGCCCTAGTYCCTTTGACCCTTAACACAGTCACCCTATGATACATTATCATCTCAAATAAAGTAATCCCCAAACACACTTTGACCCATGACCATTATGACCCTAGGCACATAATACCTTCTAACCCTTATGAAACTTAACATAATCATCGCCTAAGAAATTATGATCCCCACAACAATCACCCACTAACACATTAAAAGACTAACACACAATGACCCTAACCATTATGAACCCAAAAACTACACTTGCTAACCCCTATTAACCTTAACATAACCACTCCCTAACACATTATGACCCCTTATGCTATTAGACCCTAAAACACTAATCCATTGATAATCATTGATTGCTACCCACTATGACTCTAAACACAATATGCCCCCTAACCCTTGATATAGTCACCCCATAACATACTATGACCCTAAACATGTTATGACCCCAAACACAATATGAACCCTTATACACTAAACTCCTACTACACTAAAACCACTAATCACCTTGACCCTAGACACACTATGAACCCTAACAGACTAACCCCTTAACACACCTTAACCTTTAACCATTATCACTCTAAACACATTATGCCCCTTAAACCCCATGACCTTTGAAACAATCATTAAAAGACATACTAAAACAATTAACACACTTCTTTCCATTAAAACATATTCCTAACCATTGTGACCTCAAAAACATGGAACCTCCTAGCCCATGTCCCCCTAACCCACTAATACACTTAGTCAAGTCACATGTTCAGTTCATATGCCTTAAATGTATGAAAGCCACAATGATGTCTTAGTAAAACAATAAGCTATGCCTAGTAGAAAAGAATGTGTAAAGGATGGGTTGAAGCCATGGGAATCAAGTGAATGAAATTACAAATTCATACTTGGCTGGACAAAGGGAGAATTCATGCTTGCCCAATAAATTATCATAATTCTATCATGAAATTAATGAAGTATGCCTAGGATAGTCAAATTTCTCATTGAAATATTCAAAGAAAACTAAAAATAGTCAAAGGATTTTGAAGCCATCAATTTTAACATAGATATTATTAAAAAGAGTAGGGATGGGAGAAGTTAGGGCCATGAAAATCCAATAAGAGAGACAACATGTAGCTAGAAAGTGTTTTTTCAAGTGAAAACAACAACCCATAAAATGCATGGCACAATAACCATGAAAAGTGTTTCAAATTGAGAGCATATAGCAACATGAAGAGCCATGGGAAAATGTGATGGGGAAATGAAAGTCCCAATCAATTTTTTGCTATAGTTTGTATATATTTCTTACCTTGTAAACATCCCTTCCCCGACATAAAAACATCATAGGTACCCATGTCATGAGTTTCATTGAAAAATTTACACCACAAGTGAGAGGATAAAGCACTTAGATGGAAAGGTTGTGAATGAGGCCTAGGAAAAGGTGGAAAGGGGGATTTGGGAGATACAATAATAATTATTTCGTTTCAAATGAAATCCTGCAATTGATCATGCCTTTGATCAATGGTAGCATTGCAGGTATGTTTGTCTACTTTTCTAGGTCTTGTAAAAGCATATCTATTCATAAGCATTGTGTTACAAATTCTATAATATATCAAATTGCAACCCTTGATTAAGAATGTATATGTGATAATGAAATGGATATAAGTCTAAACTTATGCGGTCTAAGTAAAGTATGACCATTGAATTTGCAAATATGTACATTGAAATATATTATAAATATGCTAATGGATACAAACAAAGAAGGAAACAAAAGGGGGATATGACTCCATGAGAGGGAAATAAAGGGGGCTTAAGGGTATAAGTGGAAATAAGAATATGTTATCATTTCCCACTCCTTTATCCCAAGTTCCCTAACCATTGTCTATGACTATTAAATATTCATAAATCATGAGATTGTTGTCCCAAAAGGGATATATGTGGACTATATATGTGGACTTCTCATGAAGGCACATGGTGTCTTATTAACATGCAAACATAATCTATGAATTTTGGGCATGCAATTTCATTATTTCTTATTTGTTTTTTCTGGTTCAATATTCCTTGTATTTTCTTCTTTGTGCTTAATTTTCCATATTTTTACAACCATGAATTTATGAGAAAAACATGATCAAGTTTATGGGTTTTTGTTCAGATAAGACAAATTTGATTACATCTAAAATTCCCTGGTTCTTGATAGTAGATATTCCTGGGCTATCCTATTCTAGAGCATGCACTAGAGGGAAATGGGATATCTTGAGGGACTATTTAGAAGAAAAAGGGATCCCATTCTTGGTGTTGTGCAAGTTGATGTGAAAGAGAGAAGGCTAGTTGATTGAGATTGCAATAGGGATAAAATGTATTGAGAATTCTAGGAATTGGGCTAAGTGAGAGGAATTAGAGCCAAATAGTAGGATTTTTCCCTTGTGGATTCATATCCCTAGCTCAAGAGTGGCCTCTATGATAGAGAGAACATGTGTTACATATATCCTATGGTTAGGTAGAGAATTCTTCATTTGCAGCCAATTGGTGGATAATTCTAAGAAAAGATATGTATTCCATTTTTGTTTATGACATTTACTTGTTATATATATTATTTTAAGGATTACCTTTATGATGAATGCATGTTGACCATGGCTCATTGGAATTGGAAGAATGTTGTAATTAATTAATACACACATGTTGGGTTGTTCTAGAAGGATTTGCATTCATTCATAGTTTTTTAAAATTAAATAATTTGCCTATGTTTGCATTGTTTCCACCATAGAATGCATTGTTATGGAAATTGCATGGATTTTGGAGTGCCCCATCACCTCAACGGGAGTATAGAGGTGGCTACCTACACTACAAATTCCAAACATGTAAGCAAAGAAGGTCCTAAGTTGATCACATTCCTTTCTCATAAGAAGTTCAATTATCCATCCCAAGACTTGAGTTACATCAAATCAACTTGTGCACAATCCTCACTAGTCAAATTGCAATTGACTATACACTTGACCACTTAGCCTAACCTCAACTCGCCACTTAGTTGAAACTCAGTAGACCCTTAAATCAATTGAATACCACATCCTTTATAAAGGATCTATCATCATACATGTCAAATGATAATTGATGATTCGACATACATGTCAAACAACATAACAATAAATAGATACCTAGGTATATGCCATCAACATGGAAACATGTGTTTCTTCTTCAAGCTAACAATTATAAATAAGTCAGTTGGTCTTATGATAGAGATATTAATACTTAGGCATTATTTGGTATGAACCTTATTGTCATTGTGTGAGTATAATTTCTACTATTATTGTTGATATCTCTTAGTTTACTAGTCTCATGGAGTAGATGAGAGAATGTCTCCAACTATCTCTATTATTATGTCTAGTTTCTAGTTCTTAGGAGTTTGTCTCCATAATGGTTGAAGTCATATCTATATTAATATGTTCAGTTTCTAGTTTTTAGGATCTTTTCTTTGTATTGGTTGAAGTCGTTTTTATTGATGTATAACTATAAAAGATTGGTTTTTATTAATAAAAGATAGTCACATATTTTTATTTCTCATCTTTGGTGTTGAAATTTTCTTGAGTGGGATTTTCCCACATCATCTTATTCATTGTTCTTGTAACTAAATGTAACTAAAATGCAACACTTTGGCCACCCAAGTGTTACCAAGAGATTGTACAAATATCAGTATCCATGAGTAAAGGGTTATACTTTATTCAACACATAGATCTCTCTCTATTATTGTTTGCAAGTACATCGGTTCAATTCATCTCTATTGAAGGTTGTTTCTTACATATGTTGAAGATAAAATTCTAAAGGAGAGTAATGAATACATCATATTTTTTACACATTGGGGTTGTCTATTATCAATTGTAGGCTTACATCTTCATTTGATTGGTTGTTAATTATTTCTTTCAATCAATTCTATTTGTTTACTTGTGCATTGGTTTTACTAGAACATTTAGATTTTACATGATCCCATCATACCAATGCTTGAGTATTTTAATCAACTATGTTGTCCCCTGTCCACACCCAGGAAACACAAATCATTGGTATCGAAGATGATTTTATGATAATTGAATTTGTTATTAAAATATAATTCTCTAACTCTTGTTAAACACTACCCATGTAGTTAGCAACTCTTAGGGTCCTACCATCACCCCCTTACTTAGGATACTTTATTAATGAATGAGGCTACCCTCCTTGAATAAGGCCCACTAAATAGTTAGTTAATAGTCACTCACTGAAAACAAATTCCTTTCCATTAATAAGGCCCAAATTAGTTAGTATTCCCTCATTGTAAGTGGGTGCCCATGTAGTTAAAATTCTCTATTGATAGTTATATATAGGTTATGTAATGTTTTTTCGCCTTAAAGAGGCAAGTGAACATAACTCTCTATTTTTTATTATCAAGAGATATTTATCAGGGTTTATCTATTTTCTCTTGTGTTATTTGGTTTTTCACTACATTTATGTGATTCATCTAAATTTTTTGGGTTAAGTACATTACAAATGGTTTCAAAGCTCTTTCTTGGGCCAAAAAAGGGAGGCTTTTTTTTGGTTTTTTTTTTTTTTTTTTCGCAAATTTTTTATGGAAAAAAGGATGGAAGCATTCATATCTATTTATGGAAACTTTTGTAAATAATTCGAAGAAACAACCACAGATCTAAATTCCTCTATAAATATTACCCAATTTCAAAAACAAATCGTCAAAAGCAGAGTCTAGAAAGTGGAGTTTATTACTGATTGAAAATTGATATATTTTTAGTATTTTTTCTAGTGACACAAATTTCATTCAAACCAATTCTATTATATCCAAATAAGCTATGGAATTTTATAATTGGGATCATAATATCCAATCCAAGAAGCACAACAAAAGTTATCCTCATTTTAAATTTTCAACCTCAAACCCTGCCTTGAAAAAGTATGTTATTTTTAGGTGATTTTAAGAGCTTTTTCTTGGGTCAACAAGCTCCTAAATTTTTTATTTTTTTTTAGACATGTTCCAACATCTTTAAATAACACAAAAATCTATTGTTCAATGGGTAAGAAAGTGTTCGGGGAAGAATATATGTTGGAAATACAAACATAATCACATTGTTGGAAACCCTTGTAACACCTATTGATACATCTTCTAGTAGTACCACATCAGATAGTACCTATATATAGAATCTCACTTCCATGTACCCTTAGGTATATAGGAATTCCCCTAGGTATAATTGAAACCAATTTTAGATAAACTAATTGGTCATCTTGTTGCTATTGTACACTAAGAACAACACTCAGGGAGATCACTCTCTAATACTTGGCTAGTCGAGTAGTGCGGATAAGAGCACAATTGACCCTCCTTAGTTAGATCCCTGAGATATTTGGTTGAGTACTATTGTTGGACCTTGCACGTATATCAGAGAGATATAGCACTTGACAATCCCTTGTCCTTAGGACACAATAACCTTTGTTAATGAGCTCACCTATGGTGGAGCCTTATAAACCCCCTCATACCAAATAACCATAAAATATGGCCACCCACTCTACTACCAGTAGATTGGATCATTGGGACACTCATGGTCATCTTCAACAAATTTAGTAGACCATAAGTGGTTGGGATTAGAATTTGGATGAGAATTTGGATAGATTAGAAAAAAGATTGATTGAGAAGTTGGTGCATATAATAACTCTATGCATACTAGAAGAATAACCTTGGAATGCATGACACATTAATCCAAACCTAAAAGAAACTTATAAATCAAGACTATCCATCCACACATAACCCTCTTTGGGTCCTCATAGCCAAAAACCAATGGATAATAACAAATGGAACCATTTTTGTAAGGTGGACTTGAACAAGTTTGATGGTTCTAACCTATCATTACCAGGATGGGTCACTCATATGTAAAATTAATTTTCCCTCGAGGGAATTATTGATGACATGATGAAACTTAGGGCGGTTACAATATCTAGATCTGGAATGATGGAAATGGTTGGAATGGCATAAAAAATCCTCTATAGGATACATTGCCCAGAGTCAGTTTTTTAAAGTTATCCATGCACGTTTCAAGTGAGATAGTCACTATTTGGGGTGGCTTACCAAGTTACACCAAACAGGCTCAATCAAAAACTTATGTTATCCTTTGAGAAATTATCCATCCATATAGATAACTTAATGGATTCTTTCTATAAACAATGTTTCATTAGTGGCCTTAAGGAGAATATTTGAGCACAATTCAGAATGCATTGCCTTGCTACCTGGTTGGAAGCATCTTAGAGGGCTCTAGAAGTAGAGATGGTGATCAATGGACATGGCAAAAAACCATATTTAATTTCCCACACATTCACTTCCTAGGTTAATTCCTCCAACACAACCCATAATCATCCCATGAAAGTAAAATTTTTGTCTCTAGTATAAATGGAAATCCACAAAAGACATGGGCTCTGTTATAGTTGTGATGAAAAATAAGCTCTAGGTCATATGTGTAAAGAACAAAAATTGTTCCAAATTGATATGACCACTCTAACCCTCATTGAAGACATAACTACTAAAGAGATAATATATTTTCTAGTTGAAGACAACAATACTTTGACTCATGAAGATATCTAAAATCAATTCCCTCGGGAAGAAACCCTAATATGCCTACATGCATTTTTGGGCATTTTGGCTCCACAAACATTGAAACTTATGGGCTACATCAAGAATCAAAACTCATAGTCATGGTTGACAGTGGTAGTACTGACAATTTCATTCACAGGAAAGTGGTAGAAGAAACCCATTGTTTTTTCCATCTAGTGCAAAACTTTCAAATCATGATTGTCAACGGAGGTATGATGAAATGTGGGGGTAGATTTGAAAATGTAAAACTCCAAATTGGAGACTATCATCTCAAAACCCATGTATTTTCCATTGATATGGGAGGTTGTGATATAGTATTGGGGGTAGAATGGCTATGCATGTTAGTACCAATCACCATGGATTTCAAGGAAATATATATGAGTTTCACTAAAGAGGTTTAGGTACACACCCTTCAAAGGATTCAGGAAATCACTTGTGAAATAGTTGACTCTCATCATATGGAGGAGTCATTAAAGAAAGGCCATATGAAATTATTACCCAATTTAATGTCATATAGGTTTTATGGAAATTCCAACACAAAACTCCACCTGAAATTATATCTAGTCCTCGACAAACATCATTAGGTATTTGAGACATTGAAGGGTTTACCCCCTTCTCGTGGAGAGAATGAAAATGTTATTACCCTAATTCTAAGAATTCAACTTCCAAATGTATGTCCTTATCGACACCCTTTTTCACTAAATATTGAAATAGAAAAAAACATTTAGGAACTGTTGGAAGTGGGGATCATACCTCCCAATACAAGCCCTTAGTCATTACTAGTAGTCATGCTGTTAAAGAAGTGTTGTGCTAGAAACAACAAATCCCCATAATTTCTTCACTTTTCTTCTAAATCCCTTCCCCTAAGTGAAGAAATCATGGCCCCCGTCCTTATATTTGTCTCTCTAAAATTTCAAACCCTTTTTTTCCTTCAAGATCTTAGTTCCAATTTACCTTTTTCCACTAAACTCAAATCAATTTTAAATGAAGAATTTTGTCACCCGTCGATACATAGTGTATCGACATAAGAATTACATCTTTCAATGATACACAACGTTTTGGTGGAGGATTTATGTCTCTCACGGATACGACACATGTTGGTGAACAATTCAAATATTGCATTGATACGTTGACTCCTTGTTATTTTTCCCTTTCACTGACACAATGGCACAAGTTTTCCTTCTTTTGACGAAACACTAGTGTGGCATTTCCTTCCTTCGCCAAAACATAATTTCTCCATCATTTTCTACTTTCTCCAATACATCAATAGGATATTCTCTTCCTTCTCCAATATACATGTGAGTAGACATCTTCACTTTTCGTTGACACATCGATAGAAGATTTACTTCTCTCGCCAATACGATGTTTCTTCAATATTTCTTATTCTCACTGATACATCAACAAGAAGAAATCACCTCTTTGGTTATTTACAATCAACATTCTCTAGAGCTCACAACTAGGGAACCACCACACAGGGTAGTCACGCGGATCTCATCCCCATTCTTAGATCCGAGATAATAATCAGAGTCTTTTTTTATGTTAAGGCCTTGAACTTTTCTCCCCACAATTTTTAAGATCATCAAGACCATTGTTCCAGGAATCTACATATGAGGATCGTGTTTAAGAGTTACCATGCATTTTCATTTTTCTTACTTGGTTGATATGTGCTAATAGAAATATATTTATGCTATGAAAAAATGTGTTTTCCATAGGACCAATCATGTCTACATACAGAAGGAAAGATGATAGGAACCCGATTATCGAGGTCTCATTGAGGAAATAAGACGAAGAATCAAATATAGATATCCCAGTACCTATATACAATTACACCTAATCTGTAATTGACAAAGACACTTCATTTCACTGGGGAGATATATTCTAGATGTTTACCAACCAAATATTCCCTTAGATGTCAAAAGGAGATCTAGACCTTGCCATATATCAAGCCAACAGACACTCCAGGTTACATAAAATAACAACAACATTACCCTCCACTAAGTCTATATCCTAGATCACCAGACATGCACACATAAACAATACTTAGATAATCAAATAAGAAGGAAAACCTATTTCTTTCTTCCAGTCATGAGTTCTCACATCATGGTATCAATTTCCCATATAAAAGATGTCACTGGATGAATATTGGGTGAAATAATTCCCCTATAAACCTATGGAACTTATGAAGCACTGGTGGGTTCTAGGAAAGAAGTTCAAGACAAGAGCATAAGATGACTACCCAACTAATTTACTCAGGCCTCCCTATGAATATGTGGTGGAAATGTTGTGCAAATTATATGGAGAGCCCGACGCTAAAAATTTTAGGTTTTCATGGTTTCCTCTAATTCACTCCATCACCACTTCAGAGTCAGTATTTAACTGGGCCGATAATTTTTCCTTTACACTGGAATAGGCCATGTCACTTGCAAAACATATGGCTCCAGGGAAGTACCCTAGATTTCACATGGATTCTTAATTATATGTTGGACATGATGTGCATGATCCATGTATACCCAAATATGGGTTGGTCTTGGTATCCAAATGCGCTCCCCTTCCATGTGTACTATAAAATCCTCTGGGAACACAAGCATCGCTCCAACTACTAGCAGATATGTGACAAATTTCTTGTCCCTCTCTTTCAAGTATTATTCCATACCCCTACACCTTGTATGTTCGATAAATATTAGGCCATAGTAGACAAGGTAGGGTATTGGTAGTTGTAATGTCCCCACTTTGGGACATCATCACACGACAGAGATTTATGATGACCCGAATAGCCAGATGGATGCTATAGTGAGTACAGGGGTATTTAAGAGGCATTGTGGGGTCCAACTTGAATTGATGATCATATTCCATCATTATGATCCATTCTGCACAGGTTGGCTTTGGTTTCGTTGCATTCCGACGATTTCCATGATTTTGACTATTTTGAGCTATAAGTCAATGAAATTCACTGAAGAGGTCATTTTGGGCACATTACTTGGAGGAACCTCTCAGTGTAATAGCTCATTGTAATCAGGAGGAGCAACACTACAGGATGGGATGGCTAGAAGTGACTTTCAGTGGCCAAGGAAGCCACAAGGAGAGATACAGATCTTTTCAAAGGTAAAAAGGTTAATTAATTAATTAAAGTGATTTAATTAATTAATTAAATATTAATAAAATGAAAGTCACTTTGGAGGGAC
>JZKD02S1595810.1:72027-92691 GCA_000966675.3 Picea glauca
ACACATCTAAAAGGTAGATCAGCAAAGTGTTTGACGAAATACCTCACTCAGATTTTTTTTTAAAAAGACACCAAAACAGTGATGATCCTTGCATAATGGCTTGGGATCATTACAATAGCTACTGGAATATGACACATACATTAGAGTATATCATGCAACCAAATCCCCTCACCTACTCCCCAAGTTCGTTCTTAATAGAATAGTTTTTTGGGAAATAACTTACCAAAATCTAGTATATGGGGTAGGTGCAACCCTAAACAGATACAAAAACATGATGCCACTTGTTAGCCCTCGACCAAGTTTTGAGGAAACCTTGGTCAGGTTTGGACCACCTTTTGGAATTTGAATCGAGGGTTGAAGATGGAGCGCCATGGCAAAGCTGAGGTCGTGGATCTCACTTGTTTTGAGGGCTATGTGGACCCAACAAGGGGTTCTTTAGGGTTTTGTAATTGGTTATGGGATGTCGGCCCATGGGTTTACCCATGTTTAGGTATTGTTGTAAGGAATTTTAAAAGTAAATAAGTAAGATTGTAAGGTAGAAGAGGCGAAGCGATGTAAGAGATAGAGACAAGAAGCGAATTCTAGGTAGCTAAGTGCAAGTAGTTCTAAGTTGCTTTGTGCAACATAATGCGTATGTAAGACTCTGTGCTCAATAGTGAAATTGGATTTGTGCCTTGACCTAGTTTTGGGAAGGAGGTTCTAGTGCATAGTGCGCATATCTCCTATCCAATGCGAAGCTCAACTCTGTGGCTTAGTGCACAAGAGAAGATGAATGTAAAAGATTGAAGAATAATAAATAAGACGAAGTAGTTGGTGGATGTAGCCCCACACTGGGGTGAACCATGTATATCTTGTGTCTTTGGTTTGCTTTGTGCTTTGTTGGTTATGTTATGAATCTGCTCAGTGCCTTGAATTTTATGTATGATATATATATCTATTGTTTCTTATTGCTTTACTTGTGAATGAATGTTAGATCTAACTTAATGCTATGTGCTAAGTGGTAGAAACGCTTAATCTTAGTTGTTACTGCATTGATCTCTCTTAGGGTTTCTTTTGTGATGTTAATAAAGATAATGAGCTAATGCATATCATCTTCTAAGTGTTTCTAGAGTGCTTTGTGAAGTGTTATTATCACAGATTGGTGTCCCATATTGGTTATAGACATCTGAGTCCTGTAACCACCCACGCTTCTACCTCGGCTGAGACTTCGCCTTCTCGCAGGTGTTGTCGAAAGGGTCGGTAGTTAGGGTTTTGTTGGTGTGTTTTTGAAGCATTGAACCCTGGGTATGCCCCTGTGCCAACAAATGGTTCTATTGCTAGGACCTGAAACTCTGATTTCTGGGAATTGAAGCAAATAAAAGAGAAGCTTTGTGTGTAGATCCATTGTTGAAGTGTGCATTACTCTACTTGAATTGTGAAGCTTTGTGCTAAGAAAGAAATCTGATCTGAAGAAAATAGGTAAGATCTTAAAAGAGGTAAATATTTTTGCTTTGATAAGAGTAAGATAAGTGAATTTTTTTTGTTTCGAAAGCATGAATTTAAGTTTGTTTAATCGATTATGTCCTAGTCTGAAAGCTAGGGTGCAATTGGAAGAAAGAGTTGATCTAAGTAAAGCTAATAGAAATGAAGAAAGATATGTTATTCATATGCATAGAAATAATTTTTGGACTAATAAGTGGATGCATGAACCTAGAAGGAATTTTTGCAGATTGCAGGTCCATCACTTTGATCCCAATGCGCAGTACATGAGAGTTTGGGGAACATACAAGAGAAAGAGAGGATTGAAACTATATTATAACAAAAGACCGGGACATCTTGCTAAGAAATTCCCTGGTACATGTCCTATTTTTCTTTGTTGTAAAATTGTTGGTCACGAGGTTGAATATTGTCCAAGAATGATTGCTAAAGTTGAAAGGATGAACATAATACAAGAAAAATGTGAAGGAAGTCAAGAGACTAAGAGCATGTTAGAGAATCACAAAGAGAAAGAATCAAAGAATGTTCAGATTACATTAGTATAGTTGAAAGAAATGATGGATGTTCACAAAGATGTCAGTTTACTAGAGATCTTGAAAGTAAAAAAGGCAATAAATGCAAGAATAGGAGACTTCGACATAGATTGTGTCTTGGATGAAGAAACACAAGTAAATATTATGACAGAAGAAACTTGGGAAATTTTGGGAAAGCCTGTTGTGGCACCTTCATTGGGAAGGATAGGCATGTTTAAAGGAAATATGATAACCCTATGTGGAAGAGTTACTAATGTACCTATTATTGTTCATGGAACATCGACAGGAGAGGAATTTTAAGTCATTAAGTGTGTGGAGAACAACGCCCATTTCCCACTTTTGTTAGGAAAGACTTGGATTGAGAAGGATCAGATTAGAAGGAAAGCAAAGGAAGAATCTACAAAAAATAAAAATCAAGAACTAAGGGATTTCATAGCTAGAAAAATAGATTGACTAATATAAGAACGAGAAGATAATTCAAAGCAATAGAGGGAAAGAGAATTAGCTATAAAGGTTAAAAGAACGCAAGAAGGTTTTAAGGACCTATCCATGCAATAAAGAAGAATACCCACCCTAGAATTAATAGGAGAAGGGATATTAGCTTCAAACCCTTTAAGAGCACATCAACAGTGCAAAGCCACTATGCTAGGAGAAGATAAGAATAAAAACAGAAAGAGAATTCCATAAACAGTTAGAGAAACTCAGATTATAGGAAAGAAGGAAAGGAAGCTTAGTAAGAAGAAAACCAAGTTAGAAAAGCTATAAGAAGTTACAAAGAACAGATGGAAGACTTCACAGACTGGAACCTTGCAGGAGGCAGGTTTGCAGGATTTGAACCTCATTGAAACAAAAGAACTGTGCATAATGGGACTTTGCCTTGGCGAAGCTATATGACTATTGGAGGTGCCCCACCCATTAGAACGACACTCCAGAACGGCTAGAAAACACATTTATGATATTTTGGATGTTGAGACTGTGCCATAATAGATAGATTCACATTGATGGAAGCATTCCTTCCCGTTGGAAGAATCCGTTATGATGATTGTTTATTTAGCCCGTTGGACACTACGTCAGGACCACTTTTTGAAAAACCATGATTATTCTATGATTTTCTTAGTCATAGAATGTTTTAGTCTTTTCGTCGAAATACTTTTCCGATAGATACTTCTTCCTGAAGTATTTTTCAAACCGTTCCCACGGTAGGTCTTCTTCGTGAATCCCTTTCACATTCTTAAGGTCTTCCCACCAAATGGAAGCCCCTCCATTCAGGTTGAAAGTGGCTACTCGGTCCTTCAAGTTTTCTGAGAAGTCATGGACTCTGAAATACTTCTTTAGTCCAAGAAGCTAGGCCTCCGCTTCCTCTCCCTTCTTGATCTCACCGTCGAAAGAGGGTGGTTTGGCCTTCCTGAATTCTTGATATTATGACTTTTGGAATATTTTTGTTTCTTCCATTTTCTTCGAGAATTTGAACTAGTTCTTCTACTAGAAGATCCATCTGAGTCACCAGTTTCCTTTCTAGAGTAATCATCCGACGCTTGTCCCCTATTTCTGGGGTGGACCTTTCTCGAGGTGCTCTTCCCAGTGTGGCCACTTAAAAGACCACATTTTTGTATCTCAGGTGGACTTCGAATCCTCTTTGTCTATTGTCGATCCACGTGACTGGTGCCAGGTCCATGCTGCAGGTGTATTTGTATGTCGGATAAACTCTGTAGCAAGACTGCATTAATTTATGTTTTCTTCTCTTTCTCTTTTATCAACCTCTTGTTGTCAGCCTTGCAGCTTCGTAGTTCGACCATGAGACTCCTCACAGTCTCAACTAGATATAGAGGGGTCTCTACGGCCCTCCTTTCATTAGATTCTTCGTCTCTTTTGTGGGAGCCATCCCCCACTTTGTGGCACGTGACCATTCGATACATTTGCAGTTTCCCATGGTTGACCGTCTGGTTTCATTTAGACAAAATGCTTGTTGTTATAAAACATTGTATTCGTTCATAACCAACACCTAATTCACATTTCTTAAATATCTACACACACAACAGTAAGACCTACTTACACAACAGTAAGGCATACACACACCATAGTAAATTTTCATTCGTTCTATAATAAGAGCTTAACCAACCCTTTTAGGAAGGGAGTAAGGTAATATATCACCTTTTAATGTGATTGTCCATGAGCCCAAGAAGTTGAGTGCTATAACTATGCTCTGATACCAATTTGTAACACCCCCACACTTTGAACGGGAACTAAACAAAATTTCTCGTTCAAGAGCCGGATTAGCTCTTCGATTTCGTACTGAAATCCTGATATCTGATCCACATGCCCTATTGAAACCCCATCAAGTGAACTTGTGCAAGGCACGAGCTTCACCTATGTGACCACATATTGTGACCGCACACCTATAAGAAGGTGCTTCACATTTCGGGACTTTGGGACTTTTGCAAGCGAGTCAATCTTGACTCCTGTCTCCCCGAATCCCCGACCTCTGGTTTCTATCCAAGGCCAGATCTACAGCCCTGTGTTATCCCCTCGATCGACGGTTGTGATCATGTCACGATTTCACGTATCGAGATAGCGAACGTGAGCCAGCTCCTCCCTTAGTAGCTCCTCCCGATCTTTAGTATCTCCTCCCTTAATCTTTCATCCACATGACCATTCATCATGACCGGGGGCTTAATCTTTCGAACTCGTCGGGACTCTGCATTTCGCGAATTTGGAACACAACCAATGATTATATTTCTAAAGCTCGAACCCCAAACTCTCGATATCCCGGTGCCCATATCAACGGTCATGGCCCTCTTGTGATCCTATGGTTCATATCAAATCATGAGTTCGGGTCTCGCGAGTTCACAAAACTCTACCCTTTGACTTCCTTCAACAATAAGTCAGTGAAATGTTGATCCTTTGCCATGTGTCCTCTACTGATGGACAATTTTGATCACTTCAGAAATTCCAGGACTTTGACAAGTCCACTCTACTGCCTATACAAGGGTTAAGATCGATAGTTAAGGTAGCTCTCAATGGATCCGGGAATCTACGGTCCCGATTCCATCGCTACTTGCGAAGATTGAAAGGGGTCGAGGTGTTAACGCCTATGCTTCTCTTGTAGATCCATTGGTACTAACAGACCTGGGATACTTCTGAAAGTATCTAGTCTATTCATCTACCAAACGGAAGGATACTCCCTTTTTGATAATTCGACTCGCTATCCTTTCAAATCTTGGGTAAAAAAATTTAATCTCCAGGAGATTCAAACTCCCACGACTATGAAACCTTCAAGATCTAAATCCTTCTTGCATAGGGTTTCCAGACCCAGGTCACATGAACCTTTAGATGGTTCTTGGGAAATTATCCCAAATCTTAGTCGGGTTTCTGGATAAGAGCTTGGGAACTTTTCAAAATCCCTAGGATACTGACCTGAATGAAGTGCCTTCCTAACTGACCGAGTGATGAGCTACGAAACCAGGACAGGGTAACCTCGTGGGTTTATCGTAGTGGTAGCCTTACCCAGGAGCTTACTCCAATTCCAAGACATGACACAATTCCCTGGGGAGGGTGCTTTCGAGGATTTAAACCAGGACATCATGAGAATCAAGAAAATGGGACGATTCTCAGTGGAACAGACTCATACTCTTGACTAAATTATCTTATACAGAAAACAACTATGGCATATAAGTATACACATACATCCATTATTTCAAATCTAAACACCAGTCCATCATTCCATACAAAAAACATTTATAGGCGAATAAGCATGAGCATGTATCCATGATATTCAATTCAAAATATGAGGCACACAACACTTATCAGAACCACAAGGCATGATGCGACTTCTGAGAAGAGTGCTCATATCCACCTAACCATAGGCTCACTTACTCCGAGTGGATTTATCACTGGCCACCCCCGAGCTTAGACCACGATGCTCTGAGATTCAATCTCTTACCTCCATCTCGACAGAAGTTAGGGATGAAGGTTACTCTCCTTCTCTCGATACTTAAAATGTATGCGGACGAAGGTTACTCTCCTTCTCCTCACTTAATCCGAGAGTTGAGGTTCTCCTCTAAAATCTCTACGCTCCCCTCTACCCACCCCCCACGCTTTATTTCTTGCATCCTTCAGCAAGATTGCGCATGGCACGAATTTTCCCATCCATGGTCAGGTTTGGGATCTTTACCAAAGGGCATTTTTCCCCATCCCCTCATTAACTCTTGAGGAGCCTCCCCACCTACCATCTTGACTGAAATTCATTTCTGGGTTAGAGAGCTGTTTTGGCTTTGAATAACTAAAACCAGTATGGTACTGGTTCGGTGGAAGTTAACGCAACCGCTCCAGGTCCCTTCCACCACCTTTTCATTACCAATCGTGGTCTCTTTTAGCACATCCCCTTCCTAGCAGCCATGAAACACATATTCATAACAAATTTACATTCATCATCCTTTTATACAAAGTTCCATCAAATCAAACATTCACACCTTTGAGTTTTCCATAGTTACTGTCCAATATAGTTATAATTACAGACTGGGGGAAACAGGGTGTTACATTTTCAATGGATAGAACTCCCAGAAAGTGAAACCCTAGTTTTCACCAATACCATAAAACTAGAAGTACCAGGAAACCAGAAGTACCAGAAAACCAGAAGTTGCATTCCGGAATTTCGCAAGTCTAGTTTCAAGGGCAAATTGGAATTTCCATAAATTGACTATAGCAGCATACTTGCCTCAGTCCAACGCATCTTTTGGTGAGTTGAGTTTTTAGATCCAAGAAATTTGATTTTTCTATTATTTCTATACCCTGGAGGGCTAGGGTTTCTACTGCAAGAAAGAATGGCTACCGGTATGAGGGTAGAATACCAGATGGAAGGATTTGGAAACTTCATATCCTAGAAGCATAGTTTGCAGATGATTCTAGATGAGAATGGTCTCCTAGAACATGTTACAGTGGGTATACCAGAACTAGAGGAAGAAGAGAAAAAGACCAAGAACAAGAAGAATGAAAAGGAAGCAAAGAGAATCATGTCAGATTCAATAAATGATCACTTGATTCCTCATATATATGAACTACAAACAACAAGGCAAATGTAGGAAGCACTCAACATGTTATATGAAAGTTACCCAATTTTGATAAGTTATGGGAAGATTACACACACAAAGAATATAGACTTGCACACCAACAGAAGAGATTAATTGTTGACGAAGAGGAATCTCTTACAGTTCAAAAGAATAGAATAAGTTCTTCCATGAAGAACAATAAAGAAGCTAACTCTGTAAGAGTTCTAGATAAGAAGAAATATGTTTCAAATATCAGATTCTACAACTGTCAAAAGTTGGGACACTTTTCCTATGACTGTCCTCACGGAAAAGGGAAAAGAAAGCATCAAGCACATGTGGCAGAGGAAGATGAATCTCCTCCCTCAAATAAGTCTTTAGTAGAAATTGAGAAATATGTACTTTAAGTTGAAGATAGTTGATTTGAAGAAATATAGCAAATGGTGGAGTTCGTGGAGCCTCCCCACACAAAAACAAAAGATAAGTATTCATGTTTATTTTCAGTATCTTGTTTACTTTAATACTTTATCATTACAAGTTAGATTTTTGTGAGAATGTTAATTAACCTCTCTTTATTTCAGTGTCTATGCAGATTTGTGAAGGAAGTATCAAAGAAGAGGATAAAGAAAGAGATAAAATATTTATTTTAGGTATGATCACTCATGAGAGTGACAAAGGTATGTGTTTAGCTATGATAGTAAGTGAAAATTTGTTAATTTCATAGCTAGAGTGAAAAAGAGTTCAAAAGTCTTATTCATGATTAGTGTTTTAGATGTGTACATGGTTGAACAAGTTTTTTTTAAGAAAAAGATGTGTACTACTCTAATAGAAATCATGATTTGATTACTGCTTATTGTTACTGACTGATTGGCTAAGTGATATATCTCAGAAAGAATATTGTAAGTAAGTTTATAGGTCTCAAAAGAAATAACTTATGCCTTGACTTGCAAAAGTTAGACAACATGAGAAGGACTTATGATATGGTGACAATCAGTAAAGACCAGACAAAATCCAGTATTTATATAGGACTAGGAGGCTCCTAAAGATGAAAAACATAAATGTTCAAGATGAAGAGAAAGATGGATACTCAGATATAGTTGATGAGATGTAGGTAATGACAGGTTTCTCCAGTATGTTTCTTATAGATGCAGAGGAAGCAGGTTGATCCGGTATGAAGTCATAAATAAAGAAATGTTCAAACTCAAGAAGGCACCCATGATATTAAGGAAGAGACCTTCATAGGGAAGGAATGAGAAATCCCACAGGTACACCTTCATAGAGAAGGAAAAGAGAAGAGACCTTCGTAGAGAAGGGGAGTGAGAAAAGTTCCAAGGTTGGCCTCTGTCCAAGTGTTGATTTTTTGATACTATAGGGACACGATAAAATACCCTCTTAGAGAAGGGTGTGACCACCCTCATAGAGATGAGTGTGGATGTTTCTTCAAGGGGAAGCAGGAAGATACTCTCCTCTGGCCAAGGTTTGAGTAGCCTGGAACACAAACCTTGACCATGTGGAATGGTTAGTTGGCTCTTGAGGTTTGTGTTGTGATCCTGCATGGATCATGGAAAGGGAGTCTAGTCTTGCCTAGGCTATCATCTTAGCTTCTCTAGTTCATGTGGGATGACTAGGAGTTAAGCTATGGTAGTAGTCCTCCCCGGTGGATGGGTGAGATAGATGACTACAAGAGAAGGGAGAACATAAAAGGAATGGAAAAAATCATAGAATATCTTCTATGTGAAGATAAGACATCTTTTGTGTGAAGATAAGACATTTTATGTGTGAAGATAAGAAAGAGTATATTTTGAGTGAAGATAAAGAGAACAAAACTTATTTAATATGGATTCGTGGAGAGCCATTCAATGATCGTTATGTCAGATGACCAAGTGGATTATATTGATGCCTCATGTTATCTAGTTGATGTTGTTACCTAGTTGATGATGTTATCCAGTTGATGTTGTTGCCCAATTGATGATGTTATCCAGTGGATGTCGTTACCCAATTGATGATGTTATCTAGTTGATGTTGTTACCCAGTTGATGATGTTATCCACTTGATGTTGTTACCTAGTTGATGTTGTTTCCCTCTCTCTCTCTCCTGATGATGTTGTAGAATACCCTTCTTGTTAAGGGGGAGTGTTGAAATATTGTAACTGCAAAGAGTATTCTATTTATTATTGATTTTTTATTCATTATATCAATCCCCTTTTGTGGATTGATCATGTCATGCATTGTAATTGACCAAATCCCCTTTTGCAGATTGGTCAAAACCTAATTGTAATATGAAAATTAAGAAGTCATCCCTCAGGCAAAATAAAGTTGTTCTAACCACCCATAAAGACAAGTCGGCCCTGCTAGTGAAGAGACACCTCCTTTTAGCGCTTGCCAGTTTTTATAAATAAAGGAAGCCAACCACTCATTTTTTCACTCACTCAACTCACTCATCTAGTGCGCAAGTATTGAAGGAAGCTGTAGTTACTAGTTGTTGGAAGAAGGAAGAGAGAGAGGCACATTTATTGGGAGAAGATATTATCTATTGTTTGGTTTATTGTCTCAGCATTGGATTAGCTATGGTACTTGGTTATTGAATCTATATTAAATAAGTTTTGTTGGGTTTTCTTCCCCTTGAGGGTTTCCTAGGATAAATGCTTGTGTACTCTTGTGATTGTGTTTCTCTCAATTATCCTATCTATGCTATGGTTATCTAGTAAATTGAAAAGAAACTTAATAATAGCTTAAACCTTAACATAAATCCACCTTCTAGCTCCACTTGAATCACTTTCTAAGCAAGGACATGATTAACATTAGGTACATACTTCTTAAGCAATGACACATGGAAAACATTATGAATACACAAGGACATAGGAAAATAAATAATATAAGTGATATGAAAAATCCTTTCAAGGTTTTCAATTGAACCACAGTAGCACGCTGATAACTTAGAAAATTTTCCCAACTTTAGAGAACTGTGATTGGCCTTCACTTTCAAAAACATGTGATCACTCACTCCAAATTTCAGGTGGGTTTTTCCTTTATCTATGCATCTTTTCTGCCTGTCTTGGGTAGATTTTAAACTATGCCTTTTATTTATTATCTTCTACTCCATTTCTCGGAGCAAATATGGCCCAACTACTGCGTGATCTATGAGGTTTTCCCAACTCACTGGCATATTTCACTTTATACCATAAAGTGCCTCAAATGGGCTCATCTTTAAAGATGCTTGATACCCATTGTTTTAGACAAACTCTACCAAATTAAGGTAATCTTCCTATTTTGATGGCTTATCCATCACATACATCCTCAACATGTATTCAATCATTCAATTTACCCTATCAATTTTCCCATCCGACTCAGGGTGATATGTTGTGATGAAATTCAAATTTATTCTAAATCCTTTGAATAACCCTTTCTAGAAGTTCGAGGTGAACTTGGAATCTCTGTCAGACACAATTTTCATAGGTACACCATGAAACTTAGCAACTCCACACATGTATATCTCAACAATCTCGGTTTCCTTGTGTGTTGACTTCACTGGAATAAAATGGGCATATTTAGTAATCTTTTCCACCACCACTATAATAGAATCATGTTTCTTAGAAATACTAGGAAACTTAGTTATGAAGTCCAAGGTCAAAAATTCCCACTTCCAATCAAGAATAGGAAAAGGTTATAGAAAACCAACTAGATGTCTGTGCTCATCCTTGACTGTATGACATTCAAGACATCTTGCAATAAAACACACAACTTCCTTTTTCATACCTGTTGAAAAGTATTACTTCTTGACCATGACAATTTTCATTTTATAACCTAGATTACCAACATAAGGAACCTTATGCATATCTGACAAAATCGGCCCTTCAAGTCCCGATTATTTGTCACATAAAATATGCGTCTATACATGAAGATCCCATCCTCTCTTAGCTCATAGCCTTCAAAGTTTTGTTGTGACATACCTTGTTGTAAAGTCACACTTGTATCCATATAGCCTAGATATAATTTGGAAACATCCAAAATTATGTCACAAAAATATGTCTATTACATGCTAATGGTTGTAGTATGCATCTCATGCATCCTCCTGCTAAGTGCATCAACCACCTTGTTCTCTTTTCCGCTGATATGTCTTATGTCGAAGTCATACTCACTAAGGAACTATCACCACCTTCTTTGTCTGGCATTCAAAGTTGGTAATTATCCAAACAAATACTTCATACCACAATGGTTTGTTCTCAGTTCAAATATTTTTCCCATGAGATAATATTTCCACATCTTCAAAGAATGCACTATAAGTGCCAATCTAAATCACAAGTAGAATAGAGCCTTTCATGTTATTTCAACTTCCTTGATTCATAACATACCACATGTCCATTCTGACCTAGGATTCCACCTATTCCTTCCTTTCATGAATCTATGCACACAATAAAGTCTGCATTAGGATCATCAATTCTCAAAATTGATGCACTTGTTAGCAAACTCTCAAGTGCTGGAAACTCCTTGCACAATCCAGAGACCATACAAATCGTGCACCTTTCTTCTGCATGGATTTGATTGGATGCACAATCTGTGAGAATCCTTCAATAAACCTTCTATAGTACCTTGATAGTCCCATAAAGTACCTTACCTCTATGACATTTCTTGGTGTTGACCATTCCTCAATGGATTTTATCTTTGCTAGATCCACAACTATTCCTTCCTCTGAAATAATATGACCCAAATACTGAATCCATTGCTGATAAAATGAATACTTTCTTAGATTTGCATAAATATGATGCTCCCTCAACACATGCAACACCATCTGCAAGTGTTGCTCGTGCTATTCCTTAGACTTTGAGTAAATAAGAATGTCATCCGAAAACACAATGAAAAAATTATCTAATTAACTTTTGAAAACTCAATTCGTTAAACACATGAAGTCAATTGGTGCATTCGACAACCCAAATAGCACCACCGTGAACTTGTAATGACCATACCTTATTTTTAAGGCAGTCTTACTGATGTATTCATATTTTATTCTCACTTTTTGATATCCAGATTTGAGATCTATCTTGGAAAATATCTACGCACCTCTCAACTGATCAAATAGATCATCTATCCTTGGAAAATGATACTTGTTCTTCATAGTTACCTTGTTCAAATGTTTGAAGTCGATACATGGTATCAGTGTACCATCCTTCTTCTTCACAAAAAAAACTGGCACACCCCAAGGTGATACACTTGGGCGTATATATCCCTTCTTCATAAGTTATTCAAGTTGCATCTGCAAATCCTTTAGTTCTAGCGTACTCATCCTTTAAGGATTCTTGAATATAGGTGTTTCTCCCGACAACAGATTTATAGAGAAATATGTATCTCTTTTCAGAGCAAATCCTGGTATCTCTTTAAAGACATCCTCAAATTATTTCAGTATTGTGCAATGTTCCGCACTTGGCACTTTATCCTTAGGTTCCTCTTCCATGTGCGGTGAAAATACTTGACATCCTTTCCTATAGATTTTATTCGACTGCAAAGTTGAAACTTCTATGATAGTCTCAAGTCTTGTAATTCCTTGAACTGATATCAAGTTTCCTTCCTCATCCAAACAAGTGAATGCCTTATTGTAAAAATCCAGGAAAACATGGTGCTTGTCTATCCAATCCATACCAATGAGGAAATCATATGATCCCAAAGTTATAATATTCATCTCAGCTCTAGTGCACAGTCCATTCATTTCCAATGGACATGCCTTAACCATCTCATTGATCTTCCTTTTTTTCTTTTATAGCTAACTGAACCAACCAAGTTTTTCCAAGCTTGCTTCTTGGCAGATGGAATATTTCCACCATCTTAGGATATAGATAACTATGACTAGCTCTTGAATCAATTAAAATAAAAATGGGCTGGTCATTAATCTTACTTTCCACTTCAATCATGTGCGACTGAAACTCAACATGCTTGTTATCCAATGCAGTCTAAATCCTTGGCACATTTCTACCCATGTCCTCCACTATTGCATCTTGTTGTACATTGTGTGCAGTCCTCTGTTTATCACCTCTTTGATGGAAATCTCTGTGCATATGATTTCCACCAGAACCCCAACACTACATAGGTTGTTGCCATGACTTTTTTCCCATTCTCTTCAACATTTTGGTCTCTTGAAGAGTCGTTTGTCCTTATGAAGTATTTCTAAAAAATGGTGGCTTAAATCCCTTCTTCCTTTGTTCCACCTTATTTTTCACCTTGTCTTCCCAAGCCTTTTGGTAATTTGGTCTTCCCCTTTTCTACTCATAAAGACACTTAGCATGCCTTATGGTTTCGTCCAATATCTTAGGGTCGTCATATTGTATCTTGTCACTGATAAATGAGGGAAACACACTCAAGTGCCTATGAATTTTCACTTGTTCATCCTTGATAAAAGGCACATAATTCAACAAATTTAAAAATCACATTCTGTACTCGTCAATTGTCATGCTCCCAAGCTTGAGTTCGAAGAAATCCTTCATTTTCCTGTCATAGTACCACTTGGTTAAGTGTTTCTTTTGGAAATACCTCTTGAACTCTCTCCAAGTCACTTTCTTCTCATCAATGTGCTCCACTTGCACATACTAATCCCACCACATTGATGTCTTTCCCTTTAAATAATAGATATCAATTCTCCCTTCTTTATGCACAGAATAGTTATGCAGTGGGAAGTATTTCCTTATACCCAAAAACTAGGTCTCCACATATTCATCCTTTTTGTTCTCACCATCAAAGTTAGGAGACTTTATCTTATTCATTTCCCCCTGTATCTTTTCCACCCCAGTTCTTCTCTTATTCTTTATGATAGGATATGGACTCGGACTACTGTGTGCTTTACTGAAAGAATGTTTATCAACACCTCTTTCTTCTCTTCTTTTCTCATCATGAGACCTACGACTTCTTGATCTACTCGTTTCTATCTCCTTATCCATTTTATTTTCTATTATGTCTAGACTTTGCATCAATTTGACATTGAAGTCATCTTTCTACACCTTGGCTCTCATAAGCCTTTCATTATCATCCTTATAACTCTGTACATCGTTTTGCATTAATTTTACAGTTTCTACCAAGTTCATGTGCTCCACCTTGGATTCTATACCATCAACACCCAAGATGACATACAAATCTCCAAATTCATCATCATGACTATAAGTCCTCTATGCATATTCCATGCTTTTGACCTTCTACATTGACTCCATGTTTCTCTTAATCATTGATAATTATGTAAAATGTGCATGCAATTAAGATTTGTTAGATGATTTCATGCAATATCTACATGAAAAATTTGCACCATTTTGGCAGAATATTTCCCTTGTATTTCTTGGATGATTTTAACATCATAATCTCTAGTGTGCACACATGCACATCACTGTCTTTATGCGCATCACAACTCTATACCGTGCACCAATCATTTTCACAACTAACTCTGCCCTGCACGGTACCAATTATTAGTGCACACTTCTATTCATGCTAATTTATGGCCCATACAAGTCCAGTGTTGAGCAAATAACTCTGATACCAATTTGTAACATCCCCAACCACCTAGGTTGGGCCATTCTACTACAAAAAACACTCTGAAAAAGTTTTGATACCACTTTGTAAAGTACCCAGCCACTCCAGGATGGGCCATGTCACACAAACACAACTTGAAAAGAACTAAGTCAACCAAACTGTAACATTCTCAGCATACCACTGACCAATGTTATTATAGAAGTACATTGTGTAGAATCTACTTTAAACACAATTTGCGCAGTATCTCTTGAAGTAGCAGGCTCAACCCAAACTTGATTTGTGTCACGCAACTTATAACAATTGAAACAAAATTCTCTTTTTAATACAAAATTGAGCAGCAAAATTAAATCAAAACTGCCCACACCAATTGTGCGCACTATTATTCAGATCACACAACACAACCACACACACAACTATCTAGGTTTCATGCACCAAATCATGTTTAATTGTGCATGGAAACTAATTCTATGTCCTCACACAGAAATCCCAACCTCTTGATACACATAGGCCACAATCGTGTGCACCCAACCACTCAATCTTCTTCTTGCAATACTCATAAACAATTTTACTAGATTCTCTTAGCAAGAAAGGCTACCATCCACTGCCATACTCATGCAAAACTACAATATAGGCTATAAGCATCATACATACAAGTGAAAACAACATTGAATAGAATAACAACAAATACTTATATGCAACAACATACAAGAATTAACCCATTGACAAACATAGACAAATATGCACATAATAATCAAGAAAAACACATAAAGAACAATTATCTTTATAAAATTCACCAACTGTGGCCTTGACTCATATGTTCCTTCCAGCCATAGATTTTGTTGCTCACAAGCTTTCAAAAACAGGTCACCCCAAAGCTGGGGCTCAACTCCAAATGGGAAAAAGGATTCTAGTGACACACTAGGGTCTGACTCTCAATATGATTTCTTAGTCCTAAGTGCTCATTGATGCAACTAGCCGACAGTCCCTTATTCCCCACACACTTGTCACATCCAAGGAAGTGTGCCCCTTCTCTTCTCACCAGTCCTTCGGCTGCCCCACTTCCCTTCCTAGGGTTATTAGCAACAAGATGGACATGAAGTCTCTGTGCCCTGTGACTAATGCTCAATGCACTAGGAAAAAACTCTCAGCAATACTCTCACCTGGAGAGTATGCTCTCAGGTCTGAAAACATCTTAACAATAGCCAGTATTTCACACAGAGAGACTGCTTACGGTTTGTTAACCTATCCCTCGAGAGTAACTCATATTACAAACCACAACTCCTTACAAGCTTCTTTGTGCAGATAAGGTAATAATTGTATTTTCCATACAGTCTGACCCCCTTCTGCTCATGAGATATTTCAACATCAATAATAATCATAATAATAATACTACCACCCTCCCCAAAATACACTAAGGCCAAGAATATATATATATATATTGCATGCCTTCCACTTGACACTTTTCACCTTTAGAAGTAGCTTTAAGCAACTTGGTGACTCATTCCCTACCCTCGGGAACTTAGGATAAAAAAACATATCCACCTTACTCTTTTCCAAAATATTATTAAATATTCCCCAAGAATTACGACTCACCCCCCTTTCCATTTTTCGGTGGAGTAGGCCCCCCATCTCTTTTTGTCTGAGTCAGTCAACGCACAACGACGCAATAGTATATTAATAATAATGATTATATTTACATGGATAGGTGCATTGGTATATCTGCGCCTAGGCTCACTAGTGTCATAAGCATATAGGCTCTTAGGCCTCAATACATACCCATTCATTCCTGCACACTAATTCAAGTGTGTGCAACATAGTGCAATGTTCACACTTGCCAGGTGTGCACAATACACACAATGTGTACACCTTGTCTTTATAACAATTCTCTGCGCACTTTCTCAGATGCATGCAACACCAAAAACCCGGTGTCAATGGCTCACCAACCTATATATACATTACATTTATACTTGGTTCCAACAACTCACCAGCCTATATGTACAATTACAAGGGTTTCAGATCAGGGACATTATAGAATGTCATTATTTGAAAACTTTTCTTGAGGAAGGGTTGGTTGATCCTTCTCCTTGATGCCCCTCCATACAAATACCATCATTTAGGAAGGGTTGATCGACCCTTCTCCATACTTCCACTAAACGAGAATAATATGCTTGAAGAAGAATCAACAGACTCTTCCACTACATACCCTCCGACAAGAATACATCATTGAGGAACTAATTTGAATGATGTATTGTACAAGAATACATCATTAAGGAACTAATTTGAATTATGTATTGTATTTCTGAGTACTAATATGGTAGTTACCACTTGGTAATTTCCTTTTCTTGTAATAACAAATTCAAAGGATGAACTTATACATATACACTTAACCTACTTATATTCCAAAATTCTATCATATCTCCACCCATAAACCACAATTATTTCAAAAGTGCAAACCTTATACTTCTTAAACAAAAATAATCTCACAAAGAAAATAATATTTTGATATAGTGCATCAGTAGTATCAACACTAGTTATCATAGTAGGTTGGGGTATCATATATATCCACATTTCATGGCCATTACATATAAACTAAAATGAGGAAATCATCCGGTAATATTGAATGCAGTTCATATGTCTATAAGATGGATTTATAGGTCGAGAGTCTGAGCATCGTCGACCAGAGTTGTAAGTGTCCATGCATATGATGTGGGGGGATTCAGAGAAAATAATTTGCTATGAATCTTTCCCTGAAGCTTGTTTGTGAGCATTCCCAACTGCCCCATCTTTAGGATGACCCTCCTAAATTTTCGAAAGAGTGTCTGATTGGTGGAGAAGTTGTGCATGATCTTCTTGGTCTTGGAGTTTAACAAGAGAGAGTGATCAAAAGTGAAGAGAGTCTGCCTCTCCACTAGATCTACGAAGTATGTTGTCAAACATGTTGGGGACACCTATGTTGAGAACACTTTTTTTGTTAGTGCTATTGGTGAGGCATATTTTGTACATCCTCTGCACAAAAGTCTCATCGACGCTTAAGTCTTATGTTGGATACAACATGTTCGAGAAGGACGAGTAGATCCCAAGCATAATAATATTTAATTTAAGCATATTTTCAAGTTGTAACACAAGGTGAAGAGGAAGAGGAAGATAGTGCTCGCCAACATAAATAACATAAATGTCGATCAAAGAGAATTTAATAAGCCACAGTAAAATCAAAAGCAAATTAATTTCTCTTCCATAGTTAGAAGGCAAAGGCTATCGACATACCTTTTTATATGTGAATTGAAAAATATCGAAAAGCTTTCTCTCAGCCTTCTGGTGGACATGCATGCCAAAAATTTAACAACTACCTCCATAACATAAACACCTTGTTTTAAAGGCCCCAAATCCTCTCTATTGTACCTGTATATACTAGAAAGACAAGTCATTTCCCTATGAGCGACATCCTAGAAAAATCCTAGAAAAATACTGTGAAGGCCCTCCTCCCCGTCATTCTGCAAGGCCAAAAGATCCTTTTGCTATCACAATGAATAATACCCACATGGCATTATTTTCAACTGAAAAAAATGCACTCAAAATATGTGCAAAATAAAATTGCTAAGCTTCACAAAACCTGGCAATTCGATTGAGACGACATGGATGGATCCCGAAACAAATGAATTTGATTGTAATATTTCGTGTGGTTTGTAAATCATGTAATCAATATCTCTACAGCTAAAGTGTATTGTTATCCAATGAAAAGGAGTGAGACATTTGGGAGGCATTCACAGTATTTAAATTTTGAATTTGAAACAAAGCATCAATTAATGTGTATGAACACTTTCCAACTGTAACGGTAATGTTAACGTCAAAGGAAACAACATTTGAAGAAGCGACCAGAATATGGATGGACAGAATCAATCACATTGGGCACAACGAATGTGAGCATGGATGCGCAACGAGATGGGAGAATGAATGCATAGGGAAGGGTTGTAATTTGATAGGAAAAATGCATGTCATGGGGAATTTAGGCCGTATTTTACATTTAAATTTTTGGCTTCACCAACTCATCTAAATCGAGACAACGTATTTATGATGGTTTATAAATTGTAATAAACATCATTAATTTCATATTTTGGTTATTCGGTAGGGGTGGTAGCCTATAGGTAATGAGAAATAACTCCTTGTTCTTTATATATAGACAATCCTCCTCGTAAAATTTCCAAGGTGGACATCTTTTTTGTACTCACTGATTTGATCAATATTTTCCAAAGACAAAAAGAGAAGAGAATGATAGAGACGAGGACGAGGTTTGAACAGAGGGGATAAGAGAGTGATGGAGATGGGGACAAGGTTCAAACATAGGGAGTCTAGATTCAAGATCGTCTTTGTTTTTTTGCGGTAGTATACCGGGAAAGAAATTGAGCTATCAAACCGTTGTAGTTGAACTCAAAAATGAACTAGTAAATATAAAGAACTCTTATTTTATTTCATCTCTTTTGTCTGCTTGTCAGTGGGAATTTTGTGGCATTGACATAAATAATATCTAAATATTTCGCAATAATATCATTAGGAATTTAGAAACCTTTTCCTCCTTGAACCATGAGTATAGCTGAAAATTCTTCAAGTTCGACCAAAACTCAAAATAATATCTTTCCACATCCATAGGACTATCAGTAGCTTGAAATCCGATGTCATTTTTTTATCCATTTTAGAGGCCTTTTCTTCCTTGAACCTCGAAAAAAACTGAAAATTATTTAGTTGAAGGTAGATTTTAACTCTATTGGGTTGGACTTACTGTCATGTCTCTCTTTTTGGTTTTTATGTTATCTTTATTTTAATACTCATATGAGTGGCCTTTCTCTTTAATTGATCTTTGAACATCGTTGGAAACTTTCATGCTGGACACAATGGAAGCAAAGGTCATATTTTAAATTTGGGAGTTGACTTTAGTGGTCACTTTTTTCTTGTTATTGATGTGCTCTTCTTTATTTGTTTTTTAATATGAGCGACTTTATCATTCCTTGAATACAACTGAAAATTTGTTAGGTAGAGAAGTGTTCATTTAAATGCAATGGAAATTATGTGTAATTATGTTTTGCAATGGAAGTGAATTGTGCATAATCCTTTTTTGTTAGTTATATTACCCTTTAACAATGCCATGTCCATATATTACCCTTAAACTTCATTGTAGTAAATTAAGTGTAATGGATTGCCATATGCAAATTCTTCATACTATAAGTTTATGACATATATGCCCAAGGTTCCAATGCATTAAGTAGGGCTAGCCCGATACGTGGTGCATTTTCATTCCTTTTGATTTGACTCACCATCTACTGAAAAACAATCCATTTACATCCAACAAATCAACGTCCAAATTCATTTTCGACTTGGACAAATTTTATATAGAGTGGTCCACCTTTGAAATAGTGGATGTACATTGAATGCAACACAACAAACAAATGAGAGGTTTCGATTCATTCCTTTGTGAAATCGTAGATGTACATTGAATGTAACCCAACAAACAAAAGGTTTGGATTCATAACTTTGTGATAGACTTATGGTGAGATGTAGTAGCTTTATATATGTAAAAGTACATCTAACTTCAATGTTATGATGAGGAAGGCATGCAATGTTTGTTGTGGAGAGGGACGTTGAGTAATTTTTATCCCAATGTAGGCCTTGCAAGTGAATAAAAACAAGGATGTCAATGTTTCCCTTAAGGGATCTATAAGGCCTTCAAATCAAAATGTACGGGTAACAAGCTATGTCATTGGCCTTGTACTATCCACATTTCACAAATGACCACACCACTTGCTTAATGACTTCTAATCATTGTGGTTGTCCCTTTCTTCCTTGTGAGCCCCAATAAGTAAAGTATAGTATATCCTATGAAATTTATCAACCAATGACCAAGTCCCTGAATCTCACATCTTAGTCACGTACACATAATATGGATGGATTTGTAGAATTTGACATTTTAGTCATAATGCGCACATATATGGATGGATTTGTAGAATTTGACATTTTAGTCATAATGCGCACATATATGGATGGATTTGTTGATGTGCATTCTCTTTACAAAGAATTTTGATTTCAATGGATTGTAATGTTAGTCTCAATGGATAGGGGTGG
>JZKD02S1595810.1:95680-110804 GCA_000966675.3 Picea glauca
TGAAGACAATGGGAGAAACTATTTGGAAGGCAACCATTGGTGGATTGGTTCCCCTGAGGAACAAGTCAAAGTATACAGCTCAAAGGGAAGGAAAGAAGAATGATGCATTGGCTCTCAAGACCATTTTAGTGGACTCTCAAGCCCTATCAAAGAGAGCATGGGACAATGAACTTCCACCAAGGATCTATGGCTAAAGCTAGAGGAGACATTGTTACACATCAAAATTACTCAACTGGATAAGTGTCGCATATTCCTTTCAATTGTTGTAAGTGTCGCAACTTCCTTACAACTTTCGCAAGTGTCGCAAGTTGGTCACAGGTGTCGCAAATGTTGTTTGAGCATACTGCCATGATGACGACACTAAGGAGACACTTAAAACATCTTATGTACTTGATTTGAAGAAGAAGAACTGGTTCACTGGAGTCAAATAACTCTTAACACCCGAGAAGAGCTTTCAATCAAGAGTTTTGAGGGTGAATGCTCCTCTAAAACAGCCTTAGGAGCACTGGCACTCCCCTATAAGGCCTCAGGGAGCGTTATAATGCTTCCTCACCCCTCTGAAGGAGCGCTACTCACTTTTGAAGCGCTGGCGCTCCCCTTAAGCTTCTCAGGGAGTGTTATAGCGCTTTGATGCTCCTTTTGGAGGAGCGCTCCCTAATCTGGGTCAGTTGTTAGCCCGTTGAGGAGAATGAGGAAAATATATTTCGAGATTAGGAGGTAGTTGTACTTGAATTCTTAGTTTCATCAAGAGATCCCTGATCTAAGGAGGAGGTTCCCAACTTGTTCTAAACATAACTCAAGAGGTTAGGCTCTTCCCAACCTATATAAGCAAGCTCTATGATGGTGGAAAGGGGGAAGAATTACTAGCATGAAACCTATGATCTCATAGGAAACTCATAGTCAGCCAAAGGAGAGTGATCAGTGAAGCTGCTATTATCCAGATTGTGGAGCTTTCAGGCAAGGGTTAGACGAAGGGGACTTGACGAAGCTATCACATTCACATCTACGATTGTAAGTACTACTGTCGTTATTCTCATTAATATGACATGCTTGGCCTGTTTCTTTCTAGTTTGTGTCTGATGTTACATGAACTTATCATTAATTGATAGATCTATTTTCAAGCTAATATAAATAGAGTAGGAAGTAGTCATATCTTGTTTGTCTGCAGAACTCAGCGAGGAGCAAAGGATTGAAGTGAAACTCGGACCGTGCAGGGACAAACGTCGATAAAGAGGTACTTTTGTTATCCTATCTTCTCATGTATTAGTTTAGATAGATTTGAAAGGAAATAAATGTCCACGTTAAGCATTTTTCGGTCTAGGTTTAAGGTCAAGCTCTTAGAGGCGATCTACCTGTTCGCAGGGAGATTTTCCTACAACAGAAACTGGCGACTCCACTGGGGAGATAGCCTCAAATCGAGACTTCTTGTTTCGATTTCTCCTCATTGACCTAGTTCTATCCCTTGATTGTTTCATACCTGGTTCACTCCTCTTTTGATTGGTTTCATGATCTGATTGACTCCCTACCCCATAACATTCAGCATAATTGTTGGAATTGGATTGCAATTTTTTGATTTCTTTGACAATTTTTGGAGTTTCAGACCCTAGCGCCCCTGTCCTAGTGTTAACAGAGTGCCAACGCTCCTAATAGCTTTGCACAGAGCGCTATAACGCTCTTTTCCCTTGGCAACAGAGCGCCAACCCTCTTAGGCTAAAAAATCTTCCAGAATTGCATTTTTTTTGGATTTTGCCTCTGTGTCTCTTCTGCTGAGTAACCTTGTGAGTCAATGTTTCTTCCCTTTCAACCTTGACATCTGTCTTTTGGAAGAACAAAACACCTTCATGGTTGGATTTTGTAGCCTTCTTCACTATTTTTATTGAGTTTTCCCGTTGATTAGAGTCCAAGACTCATACATTGTCTTTCGCTCTGTTTAGGTGAGTAAAAACCTTGGTGAAGGTCATCAAAGGCCTACAGACCTCTTTATCTCAATTTTAGTCAAGGTCATTGTTCTTCAACTTTTGCTTTTTGGGAGTGATTTTTTTTTTCTCTTTGATTATTTCTTTTCTTTCGATTTTCGTTTTGATTGCAACGAAAGGGTGCATTGTTTGTATGACTTTAGCTTGTGCTAGTTTGATTTTCATTCATACAAAGACAATTAGCAAGACGAGAATTGCGTTGAATTGATCTTTAACTCATATACGAACAATGAAAAAGCATCTCCATGATTGATTGTGCATATTAGAAGGCATTTAAAAGCTTTTGCATTACATCAGGATTTGATTGAGAAAAATAATTGTTTGAGGACACTCCGTATTCGTGCTTGTGAGGTGAAAAGAACTCTCTCTCTCCCTTAGATAGATGTTCATCGAAAAGAAATGATTGTTTATCATATTCGATGCATTCTTTGGGTCTGAGTCATAATCCCATTGGTTTCACTTCTGTGCACCCCCTTTTTGCGTAAAGAACAGCCATAAAAATCAACACTAATTAAAAATTATCTAGAACTTTTTCTTTGCTAGGATCCTCCACCAACAGTAGAATAGGTGTAGTACTTTGGATTAGGCTGTGAGCATAACTCTCCAAAGTTTTCAAAACAAACAGTAGCATCCTGAGTTAGGGAGAGTCAAATCCAATCATCGTATAAGTTTGCCTGGGATCCCCCTCTCACACAGGGGTTACGCACGAGGTCGCATTCGGGTAAGCTACGGGGACTAACCCTCCTTGGTTTAACTGATTGTGGTGGTCAGATCGTATTATGGGGGTCACTTTGAGGTAAATCCACAATTACTGCGTGGAAGCCTTCTAGTTGATTTCGGGCTTGATACCCTGCCTGTACGTTCTGATTGGACTGTCGACTGTTCCCGCCCAGGGGCTGACTGCGAATTGGTAACCTTAATAGCCATAATATTTAGGGTCTTACACAAGGTGACGGTGACGGGAAGTCTCACTGTACCTGGGGCAGACATTGGTCAAACTCACTCGGGCTCCTTGGAGGGTAAATCCACAATTACTGCGTGGAAGCTTGCACCAAGGCGTAAGTCTGTTAAGAAGGTCGCCATTGTAACTATTCCACCCTACCCTCGCCCCTTCTGGACTTGATCACGCGACGTTGGATTTCATCACCAACTAGTACGGTCATCAAAAGAAGGTCCTGTTTGCTTGGTTGTGATTCTTAGATCTTTTTAGCGTGTGTTGTTTCTTTTCACTAGTTGGCCATAGATTTCTTCCGTCGACTCTTTTCCGCCAACATCGACCCTCCACGACTCTCACGGAGGCTACAAGGACTTCCTCCAGAAAATATAGAAGGAAACACCCCTTTACCCCCTCATTCTACGGAGGAATCTCCTCAACAGAGCGAGGTTCAAAACACTACAACTTCCCAGGAAGAAGTTCCCATCACTTTGGAGAATTTTCGAATTGTCTCAGAATCTCCAGAAGCTTATCACATTCCGGAGGGGTACGAACGACAGATCCTCCACCTGAATTCCGCTGGAGAATTTGTTGTCATCAATCCTTATGACATTCCGGCCGGGTCTTCTCAAAACCCTTTAACCAGTGACCCTTTTTGGACTACAGACGTCGTTCGGAGTCCACCACGCTTGGTGCGAGATCTTTATGGAACAGGAGAAGGTGTCGACGCATCTTTTTCCTATATTGTACCCCCAAATCACTTCACCGGTACTACCACTTTTACAACCACACCAACCATTGGTCCAAACATACTGTCCGTTGGCCCGAGGTCTACTATTCCCCTCCATACGGCCTATTCGACAATGGGCCCGCACATTCCGACTATCCCTGTCGGTAATGTGGTAATTAATCAAGCCCCGATTGGCACACCTGTAACATCAAGACCTACACTCCCTTTTGGATTTAGGGCACTGAACGCATCCGCTACCACCACTTCCCAAACCACTACTCAAATTGTACCGAGAAGTTCCACACCTACCCAACAACCCGGAGGGACTAGCCTTGGTGGTCCTAACCCGATCGACAACACTGGTGAGTCATTGGCATCTAGCTTTCAGATCCCGGGACCTCTACCTCAAACTGGAGGGCATCCTCCCTCCAGAGGAAAAATTCCATCCAGAGGGAAATCTAATGCTGGGAGGCATCCTCCCACCAGAGGACAAATTCCATTCGGGGGGCACCCTCATGCTGGGGGGCAACCTCAAGACAGAGTCCACCATCAACCACAAGGACAAAATGTGTCTGCCGCACCCAATCTGTGGAGCGTCCCTTTTCAAGGAAATCCGCATGCCTTCACGGGACAAAATCTTCAGACTCCACAACAACCCCCTTATGGACAAATGCCAAACCCACCCTATAATCCACAAAACCCATCCTATTATCCTCCGCTCACAAACACTTCTCAAAACATTTCAAATCCTATGTACCTTGGTCAAAACTAACCTCACATGAGAGGGCCCACAAGTTATAATTATCCACATAACCCAGTATTGGGCCCCACTGGTGTCCCTCTGCCACACCAACATTACCCACAGGTTAACCGACAACTACCTTTTCTAGCCACCCTGGACCTTCCAGACTTGTCTCAGTTAACGAATGATCCTATTTATCATTCTCCGGTTTGGCCAGCTATTCCAACAAAACTTCCTTCTGATATCCCAAAATTCAATGGAAAATCCGGAGAAGACCCGAACAACCATGTGATGACTTTCCATTTGTGGTGTTCATCCAACTCCCTCATGGACGACTCTATTCGTTTGCGTCTTTTCCAACGAACACTTACGGGTTCCGCAACAAAATGGTATATTGAATTACCACGCACATCTTTTCATGATTTTAACTTCCTGGCCATGTCCTTCCTCACACACTTCCAACTACCCATTCTATACGAGACGGGTACTGAAATATTAACCTCTCTTCGTCAAACAACTTCCATACACATCTCCGATCATATCCATGAATGGAGACGACGACGAAGGCTAATCAAAGCGGTCATCCTCGACCAATTATTAGCGGAATGGTTCACGAAATCATTATTACCCTAGATTGCTCATGATGTTTCCATGGGTGGCGTAGTCACTGAGGAAGAAGCCATCGCCCGGGCTCAGTACTTAGACTTAGTCTATTCACAATCCGGTACTCTATATGAGTTGATACTAAACGCTACCCGTGCCACTAACGATCCATCCAAACCATCGACTGCTTCGCATGCGGATGGAGTTATTGGCTCCGTCAAAACTCAATCTACTACCCAGTCTATAGGAACAATCCAGCGGCTCGCTTCCACGGCCGCTCCCAGTTCGAATGCACCCTCTTCTACCCCACCCCAAACTCAGGTCTCTGATGTGAATGTGGTCCATTCAACCCCTTCACAACAACTTGGGGGAAAGAAGAAAGCGAGAAACAAACCAAAGAAGATTAACAACAACGAGCAACCCAAGACCCAACCGCAAACCCCTGCTACCAAAAAACAACCACAACAAAAACCGAAATTCCCATGTCTCATTTTTGGTGACGATCAATACACTCGAGACTACCCACATCGCGATGAAGTGGCCGAACTTTTCAAGGGAAATTCACAACCCGCTGTGCTCACTTAGCCTTTTCTATAGCAACAATCTTTGGTTGCACAAACCCCCACGCCGGGGGGCAGTTCCAACCAACCCCATGATGAGGCCTCGACAGGCGCCCACATTTACATGTTTAACGGAGTTAATCTAACAACTCGCTCTGCGACATATGACACACCAGTTAAACTTGATAAGCCGAAGATCACTAATGGTTCTACATTAGACCCATTACCATCCTCCATCAATCCTCCATCTGTTAGCCCCCCATCCGAGCCACTCCAGATTGAGAAACCTTCTTTTGACTCCATCCTATGCCCTCCTAAGAGCACCATCCGAAAATCTACATTCAATCCTAATTCACGGGCTGCCCAAAACTACAACATCGTAGAAGATTTGGCCCAAGCCCCATGTGCCATGTCCGCCTTGGAAGTTATACAACACTGTCCCAGTCAACGTAGAACACTCTTAGCCGCTATTAGCGCTTTCGATCCTGAGTCATCAAACTACATCACATTTAATCTGGATGATCATCAACCGCAACTCTCCCACCAGCTAGCTTTCCAAATCGATGTTGTTGTTCACAATCAACAAATCCATCGAACTATCCTGGATGAGGGAGCCTCTACCTGTGTCATGTCTCTAGCCTGTTGGAAAGGTTTAAAATCACCTACCCTTAACAAATCCCCTACGATGTTGCGCGCTTTCGATGGACAAGGTTTCCATCCTCACGGATTACTGCAATCCCTAGCCGTTCAATTGGGCGGTAAAACTATTACCGTTGATGTCGAGGTGGTTGATGCTCCCCTCGATTACAACCTATTAATCGGAAGAAGTCGGTTCTATGCTATGACTGTCGTTGCCTCGTCGGTGTTTCGATGTGTACAATTCCCCCATCAAGGCAAAATTGTTACCGTCGATCAACTTGAATTCTGTTCACCCGAAGCTCGCATCCCTACCACCAACAACATTACTTTTTTGGGAGACCACCCAGTTACGTATGAAAGCGTTGGTGTTGGCTTATTGAAAGATTCTAGCCTTATGGATACTTTCCCTACACCACTTCCACCTACTGCACACCACATCACTGCAGTCAATATGATCTCGACTATGCCTTATCAATCCTTGGAATCATCTGATCCTTGGATTGTACCTAGTCCTTTGGAATTCGATGTGCTCAGTGACACCATGCCACTTAGCCCAGCCGAGGCTGCATACGTAGCTATCCAATCTACCTCTCCCTCTCCCAACAATTCACATTCATTGGCACCCAATGCTTACTCGGTGCCCTCGTGGTTGGATTCCCTATCATCTGTCGTTGACTACATTTCCCACATTTTTCCTTCGGATGAATCTATTATGGAAATGCTTAGCATTGACGATTTGCCCTGGGATGATAACCACCATCGATCCTCTTTTCTTCCTCCCTTGGAAGAAGTTCAAGACATATGATCTGTCTTCCCCCCTGATGTTACCGATGCTTCACAAGCCCCTATCCTCACACAAGATACTTTCTCTGAGGGGAACATGGGTAACATCTCTACTACAATCACAATCGACATTTTAGTCAAAGAAGGTGTCGTGGAAAAAATTAACCTTGGTGCTAATTGCACGCCCGACGAAGTGGTTTCTTACACCGCTTTGTTCAAATAATTCCGCGATGTCTTCGCATGGAGCTACGAGGAAATGCCAGGGATTGACCCTTCAATCGTCATACACGAAATCAAAACTTACCCTGACACAAAACCGGTTCGACAGAAACTCCACCCGGTTCACCCCAAGAAAATCGCAGCTATAAAGGCAGAAGTTGAAAAACTGCTCAAATCTAGCTTCATCTATCCCGTCCCTTTGAAGGAATGGGTCTCCAACCTCGTTCTGGTTGCTAAGAAACAAGGGACCATCCGTGTTTGCGTAGATTATCGAGATCTCAACAAAGCTTGTCCTAAGGACAACTACCCTACGCCTTTCATCAATCAAATCATCAATAATTGCGCAGGAAGCGTAATCTTCTCTTCCATGGATGGCTTTTCTGGATATAACCAGATTGAAATCTTACTTGCTGATCAACATAAGACAACCTTCATATGCCCTTGGGTAACTTTCGCCTATCGAAAGCTACCATTTGGCCTTAAAAATGCTGGTGCTACTTTCCAGCGAGCCATGTCGTACGCTTTCCACAACATCAAGCATATCGTGGAACCATATCTAGACGATTTACCCGCACATTCATTAAATCGATCCGATCACATTGATCATTTATGCGCAATTTTTATGCGATGTAGGTTCTATCGTATTCGTCTGAACCCACATAAATGCATTTTCGCTGTCGAATCCGACCGACTCGTCGGTTTCATCATCTCCAAAGACGGGATCAGGGTGGATCCCTTAAAGATCAAGGCCATTCTAGCCTTACCCCCACCTACCAACTTGACCCAACTCCAAAGTTTGCAAGGCAAAGCAAACTTTCTTTGTTGTTTCATCTGTAACTATGCCGAGATCACTAAAGGATTTATGCGGCTACTGCAAAAGAACGTCCCTTTCATTTGGGATGACACTACCCAATGGTCATTCAACGCTCTCAAGCACGCTTTGACCCATGCTCCTTTGTTACACCCTCTTGAATATACAAAGGATTACATCCTTTACTTGGCCACTTCTACTTTTACCATTGCGATGGTGTTAGTTCAAGAGGACTCTAACGATGAAGAAAATGTGATTTATTATCTGAGAAAGAGTTTATCTGGACCTGAACTCAGATATTCGCATGTTGAGAAACTGGCTATGGCAGCCGTCATTGTTGTCCAAAGATTTCGCCACTACATCTTATTAATCACCACCACGGTAATCGTAGACTCCAACCCCATGTACCACATCTTGATGCGTCAAGTACTTGGGGGAAAATATTCGAAATGGATCGTTATTCTTCAAGAATTTGATCTCGAGTTTACGAAGGCTAAAGCCAAAAAATCCCTGGTGTTTTCCGAGCTAATCTATGCTCTCCCTTGTGCCGATGAAAACACTGAACCTAGAGATCCTCTCCCCGATGAATCTCTCTTCCTCATCAACACCTCTGACCCTTGGTACGGAGACATTCTCCTCTACCTTCAAACTCAACATTTTAAGCCCAACATCTCTCGCGAAGAGCGTCGACGCATCCGTCACCACTCTCGTCGTTATCTCATCCTCGGTGACACTTTGTACCTCTGTGGCATTGACACCATCCTTCAGTGATGTCTGACTCATGAAGAGGCTGAACGCGTTTTGAACGATTGTCACCTTGGCGCCTATGGCGGTCACCTTTCCGGGATGGCCACAGCCCAAAAAATCCTACGTGCTGGCTACTTTTGGCCCTCGATTTTCAAAGATTGCATCGAGGCCATCAAAAAATGCCCACCCTGCCAAATATTTAACAAGAAGGCACGCACCCACCCTACTGCACTACACCCCATTGTTTCCATCAGCCCCTTTTCCAAATGGGGTATCGATTTCATGCAGTGTAAGCCTACCTCAGCCGGGGGGCACGGTTACATCATCGTCGCCGTCAACTACTTCACCAAATGGGCTGAGGCTATGCCTACCTTCCTGAATGATGGCCGTACTGCAACTCTATTCCTCTTCAACCACATCATTACTTGTTTTGGTGTACCATGTGCCATTGTTACCGACCATGGTGCACACTTCAAAAACCAGATGATGAGCCAGTTACATGTCAAATTGGGTTTTCGCCATGAAAAATCATCCCCCTACTACCCTCAAGCGAACGGGCAAGTTGAAGCTATCAACAAAGTCCTAAAAACCATGATCCAACGCATGGTAGGGGAAAATAAGACATCATGGCATTTACAACTGTTTTCTGCTCTCTGGGCCTATCACACTTCTGTGAAAACCTCAACTGGATTCACTCCCTTCCAGTTGGTCTATGGCATTGAAGCGGTCCTACCAATCGAGTGTGAGATTCCATCACTCAAATTGAAAGTAGAACTCTTGCCCTATACTTCTGCGGAAGAAGAACGATTCTTGTATCTATCCAAGCTGGACGAAACATGCTGTGATGATGCCCTCGTTAATGAGGCACATCATAAACGAATTAAGAGTCAATATGACAAATCCATCCAACCTCGAGCCTTTACAAAAGGAGACTTAGTCCTCGTTTATGACCAAGCACACGATAAATTGGGAACAGGAAATTTAGAACCTATGTGGCATGGTCCTTACATCGTGAATCATGTTTTACATAGAGGTGCTTATGAACTAGTAGATCGTGGTGGAATTTCCCTGGGAGAGCCCCGAAACGGGCTTTACCTTAAAAGGTACTATGCCTATATCCCCTAGCATTTATACTTTGCACATTATTGTATTTTAGTTTGGTGTGTCTTTTTCTTTCGCATGCTCGAGTCTTTACCGTTGCCACTCATGACTGTGCCTGTGTTTTCATGTGAAGATGACGTCTGCCTTTCCTATCTTTTTTGGGTTCACGGATGGTGCCAACCGACACACCCGGAACATTGCTTCGACAACATGGGTTATTCATCAGTTTGATGAAGTGGTGAGTTCAGGAGGCATCTATTTAGGACCAACAACCAACAATATGGCAGAATACCACGTTGTCATTGGACTATTGACCCAAGCCTCCTCCCTAGGTATCTCTCGTATCATTATTTACTTAAACTCCCAACTCGTGGTTTATCAACTCAACCGCATCTATGCTATCCGTAGTCCTATCCTTCTACGTCTACACTTGCAATATTGTCGTCTCGAACAAATGTTCGATTACCTTGAATATAGACACATTCCGAGAGAACTTAATAGTGTTTCAGATTCACTAGCTAATTATATCATGGATCGGTATCTTGCCCACAGATAAGATTCAAGGAAAGAAAAAACTGCACATTACATGTAAATTAAAACACATCACAGACATCATCATGTACAAATCATCGGCATCATAAAAACTCGAAACTATATATATAGAAGAGAAAAATATTGGGCCTTTCCACCCATACAACGTTGCCTGGCAAGGCATACAAAACATGATCACCAGAGAGATTCTAATCTCCCTGCACTACGTTATGTTGTGAGTAACACACTATTGTGTGCACTACGTGCCTCAACAGAGAATTAACATTCTCCATTACTCCTAAAGTGTGCCACTGCAGATGTAAAGGCACTTCCCCCCTCTGCAGAGGAGGGATGCCCATCGTAAGGCCTTGGAGGTTTATTTCAACCTCCCGGAGACCCATCACTGGTACCACTGGATCTGCTGCAACTGAGATGCCTCCATGACACCCTAGTACTGGTATATCAACCGGGCACACTGCTCCCTTGTCTGCATGTTGGAAACAAAACATCTGTTAAGACTCTTTTACATACCCAAAAATATAGATATACATCAAAAAACTTAAAAAACAAAAACTAGACAAGGTATGGCTTAATCTCTTACCTGACTCATCCCCGTCTTCCCCCGCAGGAAAAATCAAGTCCATACTCCCACGGAAGTCTACATCAGCATAGGGGAAGTCCTCTATCCAGAGGTACTGTCATTTCAGCCAGGAAAAGAAATCACCAGTGAAGTGGAACTCTGACTCCGAAACTAGCCTTGGAGACAGACTAGTCCACCTCTCCATCCTAGGTTTTTCCACTGGTCATACTTCCAGTGCTATCTGAGGCTACATTTGAGGCATGCGCTCTAGGAAAAATGAGACCAAAAACGAGCCGTAGCCGAACTGTTTTTGACCAGTCCTGCACCGTGAGATATGTTCCTTCACATTCCGAAGGAACGCTGCACTCCAGTTGAACAGTGTTGGTTCTAAACACTAAACACCATAGACCATCTGTGATCTCGATGCCAGATGAGCGCTAGTGCTAGCTGTCACACTCATAATAGAAAATAATATAGACCGGAGAGGCAGATCTCGTATATCCTTGATAGGGATCCTGCCCCCTACCAACCTTGCTCCCGAAATGCAGTGGCATACCAGATACACGTCCACTTGCTCAGGTAATGCCCTCTGCCCAGTGAAAGATATGGGGACCCATATTTTCGAGAGGCCAGTCAAAAAGTACACATCTTCCAACTCAATGGTTATAAGTTGTGTGCCGATACAGAATCCCTGTTCCGCAACATCCCAAAGACCAATCATGTGCTCAAGCAATAACACCTCTCTCTTCATTTTTTGTAATTTGAAGAACTTGAGCAAGCCGCAAGCTCATAAAGCGGCCCACGTACAAGGACTCCGTAGAGCGGCTAAATCATCCATCTCATGTTCCCTCTCTTTCCATTCAATCATGATTGCCGAAGATACCTACAAAACAAAAAATAAAAAATTTCATTATTCCTCATGTTTTGGTAATTTCGGCGATTTTCAAAACATTTTAAAACATGAAACAAAGTGCCCATGTCATCTAAAAGCAACCACTCACTCTTTTTTAACCACCACGCCCTTTAACATTTGTCAAATAATGATAAAAGCACTTTAAAAATGCAAAACGACTTTGGGGGGTGTGTGGGCATTTGGGGTGAATTTTTATGAGTTCTTTTGCTAAAAATGACCTGTCTAATCGATTGCAAGGGTGTAGACATCCTAACAACCCTTCTCTAACGCATTTTCGTAAAATAATCCCCCTATTTTCTTAATTTTTAAAAGGAGGCCGATTTGGTTCAAAGAGGGGCGACTTAGGGCTTTGTGTTTTAAATAAATAATGCTATAAAAATGGATCTAAATCCATGTAATTGAAAGAGCAAGGGATGGACACCTACCTGATTCGAACGGCGAGCAAAATGATCAATCGTAGCTCCGACGGCGAGAAAAACAAGATTTGCTTCAAAATGAGATTCTCCACTACTCCAAAAATCCTTTCAAATGAAATGGTAAATGAATTTTCGAATCAATTGTTATTTATAAATTTTCATTTTTTATAAGGTATGGTCATTTTTGGGTTTCTCTAATGATGCAATGGCTTCACTAAACTCTAGTTTGTAGTTTCTGGCATTGCAGGTTTCCTGGAAGTCCCGATCAATTATTCACTTTGTCGCATTTATGAGCATAGTCTTAGTTCGTTCTCGAGCTCGACAATATGAGAACGTAACCGAGTAAACTTTTATCTCTTTTTCGAACCCGTACGGATACAAACATATGAAAAAGGAACCCCCCTGGAGTCTTCTTTAAACCCTTTTCAGACTCTCTAAATATGAAAAGATTGTCGAGCGATCTTGCTTCCTTTCACACTCGTTAAAAGGTCAGAAAGGGCGTCTTGCGAGCAATAGTTTAACCCTTTTTCAGTCTCATTGGAATACTGTACGAAAAAGGAACTGAGAGAGTTCTCTTTTAAGCATTTTTCCAAACTCTATAATCCCAAAAAACCTTTGATTTTTCTGTCTTTGGACTCATTAAAGCACACATCGACAGGCCCATACAAGACCGATCCCTTACTTCTTCCGGTTTGTTAAACAAAGGAAGAGGAACTTACCGAAGGTGAGTTATATCGAGCATGTGTTATCCTCCTCAAGCTCGTTAAATAAAAAAGAGGTACTCATCTATCTGGATGGGGGAAAATTGAAAGGAGCAGGCCGAGCAGTCTCTTGAGAACATCATCCAACACTTCTTAGAGTCACCCTTGAACATGGCACTTTGTCATTTACATGTATCATAATCCGCTGAACCTCTGCATTGAGCTAATATTTTGAGTTCCTTTCACTCCTTTGGGTCACCCGATGCAAGTCATCGCATCCATTGCATAAGTATTGGTCCACGTCACGTTTTGTTGTTGTGCCTTAGTGTTCAAAGGAAGTATCCACCTCGAGAGTCAACCATCCCAAATATGTTTTCTCAAAACCCGTGTCAGTCCATGTTCTTTTGATCTACCAATTACATATTTATGTACGTTTCGCGTCGTTGATGGGGGATACATCAAGGCCCTCCCTCGACGAGTCTATTCCTATCGACTTCAACACATTATCCGAGAATTAGACTTAGAAACTAGTTAGTACATTGGGACCTGCATGCCTCAATGGAAGGCCTCCTCACATTCGACAATGGGTTTACACCATTGACCTCTGATCGAATGATTCCACGAATGTTCGACCTCATCTCATCTATTCACGTTCGATGGAATGTACTAAGGTACCTTTGCAATCATTGACATTAATGGTGATCTCCCTCGCACTTGTTAACGGTCTACCCCATTGACCGGTAATCAAGTGCTTTCTGCCATGTTCGACATCAAGACATCTATTCACATGGTTAGAATCATATCACACTGGGATTGGTAAGAAGACCCTGGGTTGAGTAATCACTTTGATATATGCTTTTCCCAGGTTGCGAAGGAGTTTCTATTGGACAAAGAACATAAACACTATTACATAGATCCACTTTGTATTGGTCGTGGCTATGTCTTGTCATCTCATAGATCCACTGTGTATCTTTCGTGGCTACGATCAGTCCGAGTCATCAAAGTATATATCCACATTGTATATTCGGTGGCTATACCCTTTTATCAATACAATTATGGATTCACAGTGTATATTATGGCGGCCATACCTTACAAGTCTCGATCACCCAAGCATAGGTATGCCTGCCTTGGGTCTTGAAATATGTCATGATATTTGTTGGATGTTTGTGTGCATCTTTCGTTAGGTTCTCCGAGTCTATACCCTTGTTTGAACGTCTACAAAGTATTTCAGTCATCAGTTCGCATCTTCTGACTTCATACTTTGGGGGGCATTCTGTTACACATCAAAATTCCTCAACTAGATAAGTGTCGCATATTCCTCTCAATTGTCGTAAGTGTCGCAACTTCCTTACAACTTTTGCAAGTGTCGCAAGTTGGTCACAGGTGTCGCAAATGTTGTTTGAGCATACTGCCATGATGACGACACTAAGGAGACACTTAAACAATCTTATGTACTTGATTTGAAGAAGAAGAACTGGTTCACTGGAGTCAAATAACTCTTAACACCCAAGAAGAGCTTTCAATCAAGAGTTTTGAGGGTGAACGCTCCTCTAAAACAACCTTAGGAGCGTTGGCGCTCCCCTATAAGGCCTCAGGGAGCGTTATAATGCTTCCTCGCCCCTCTGAAGGAGCGCTACTCACTTTTGAAGCACTGGTGCTCCCCTTAAGCTTCTCAGGGAGTGTTCTAGAGCTCTGATGCCCCTTTTGGAGAAGCACTCCCTAATCTGGGTCAGTTGTTAGCCCGTTGAGGAGAATGAGGAAAAGATATTTCGAGATTAGGAGGCAGTTGTACTCGAATTCTTAGTTTCATCAAGAGATCCCTGATCTAAGGAGGAGGTTCCCAACTTGTTCTAAACATAACTCAAGAGGTTAGGATTCTCCCAGCCTATATAAGAAAGCTCTATGATGGTGGAAAGGGGGAAGAATTACTAGCATGAAACCTATGATCTCATAGGAAACTCATAGTCAGCCAAAGGAGAGTGATCAGTGAAGCTGCTGTTATCTAGATTGTGGAGCTTTCAGGCAAGGGTTAGACGAAGGGGACTTGACGAAGCTGTCGCATTCACATCTACGATTGTAAGTACTATTGTCGTTATTCTCATTAATATGACACGCTTGGCCTGTTTCTTTCTAGTTTG
>JZKD02S1595810.1:130087-142061 GCA_000966675.3 Picea glauca
ATAGGTTGAATGAACCATGGTTGCACATGTAATTATTCATACATATTAAATAGCCCAACTCAATAACTACTAAAATATTTTCGTTATAATTCGAAAAGCCAGTGCAATGGCTTGTCTTGGCACCAAGTATTCTATCATTCTCGTAGAAGCCCCAATCCCCCACACTTTAGAAATCCTATCAGGCCTTTAAGAGAGTGATAAGTTTCCAAGGTGATGCATCGAAATTTCTTCCCTCGAATGAATCCTACATTTATTGCAGAAATCATGGCATTCAACATCTCTGAAAACATAAAAAATTCAATTGTTTCCTAAATGTAAAAGCTCTCACTATTCACAAGACATTCACTATGTTTTAAATGTTTAGATGCTCCATTAATGGCACAATGATGTTTAATTATCTTCATTCATTATTGGTTAATGCTTGTAGTCTGCATGCATTAAAATCATTTTTTATCTGGTGATGATCCTATGACAAATGCATTAACTATTTGGTGAGTGAGTGATAGTAGTTATTATCAAGTGGTGACTAGATCTACATAGATTTGATGGTGTCTATGACAAGTGTATTAACTATTTTTTCAGTGAGTGATAGTAGTTATCATCAAGAAATGACTAGATTTACATAGATTCAATGGTGTCTATGACAGGTTCATTAACTATTTGGTCAGTGAGTGATAGTAGTTATCATCAAGCGATGACTAGATCTACATAGATTTGATGGTGTCTATGAAAAGTGCATTAACTATTTTTTTAATGAGTGATAGTAGTTATCATCAAGCAGTGACTAGATCTACATAGACTCAATGGTGTCTATGACAAGTACATTAACTATTTGGTCAGTGAGTGATAGTAGTTAATCAAGCGGTGACTAGATCTACATAGATTCGATGGTGTCTATGACAAGTGCATTAACTATTTGGTCAATGAGTGATCGTAGTTATCATCAAGCAGTGACTAGATCTACATAGATTCGATGGTGTCATTTGGTTAGAGGAGTAAAGGAAATGCCTAAAATCCATGTCACAGTAACAAGTGGAAGACATATCATGTGGTGGAATTGCAAAGTTCAAACTCATAAAAGAGTTTGTTTGCAAAGTTCAAAAGCATTAAAGAAAGTCCCATGAATCCCAATGATAGGAATCCTAGTCCTTAGTCTTAGTATATGCATTTTATCCCTTAGCCTTAGCATATGTATTTCTCCTTATTATTTTGGCAAGTTTGGAGAGTGACAAATCCTTTTGGTTTGCTATTATCATGGATTAGTTCAGATTATATCTCTAATTATCTCTATTATTGTGCTTAGTTACTAGTTTTTAGGATCTAGTTGAGCATTTACCTGCTAGTTTGTTGAGGTGGTTTTTGTTATGTAAAATTATATAATCTTGTGTTTGGACTAATAAAATTTAGTTAGAGATTTGTTACTTTCACTTTGGTGTTGAACTATGTCATGAGTGGTTAAAACCACATCATTGGTATCAGATCAATTTCAATCCTCTTAGGATTAGGGTTCATCATCTTCCATTTTGTTTGATTTGGAATTTTGGAGATCATTTTTTTGCTTGGTTTTAGTATTTGAAATCAAGCTAGTATATGATATTTTGTTTCTTTGTTGAGCTCTGTGTTGCAGATCATTGCTCCATTCTTTTATCGACAAATCTGATCGTCTCTTTCTTGATAGCATTCAACCTCCATTCAACTCAGATAGAATATATATTTTGTGTGCTTTCTTTGCACACCACATATTGTGTGTGTGTGTGTGTCTCTCTCACAAATTCATGGGAAACTTTTCCTCTACCAAAAATATGTTGGGTATTAGGTTGAATATTGAGAAGAATTATCACAATGTAAAGCGTGATATTGAGAAAAGTGCTTTTATCTCTCTTCTTAAGAGTCTAAGGTTGAGGTGGAGGTTGATTATCACTTAACCATAAGTTTAATGAAGCATTTAGCAAAGTCTGTCCCTACAAATCAGATTGCAACCTCAAATATGGTATCGAAAGTCCACCAAGAACTATGTTCTTAATTCTTTAGATCAAAACCTTGGTAGTGTGTTTGGTTCATGGATTCATCATTTTACAAATCATGATCTTAGAACTATTTGTAGGTGTGGGATGTGTGCGTATCTAGAATTAATTCTTAATCCAAAGCTATGTTAGGTAGACACAAATCATTGTGTGATGTTCAACAATGAATTTAGTTTTAGATCTTTACGCTAGATCATGACACTCAACCTGATTGTGTGCTCATTGTTGATTGATATGGTTTCATGGTTAGGATGATCTCTTTGAGAATGGATCCTAAATCTATTGATTGTGGTCTCCTGTGATATCACACACATTCATCAAGGTGCATATATAGATTTGGTACAATGTATATGATACACGTTTTCATTCTTTAGCAATATTACTCAACACTATTTAATAGTTGTTGCAATTCTCTTCACCTGACAACATAGATTTGAAAGAGGCCATGGTGAATAAGCCCCGTCAACTACATTTTGAGTATTATGGTTGCTCATTGTTGCTTCAGATTTCTTCCAACAACCATACTTGACACCTGACATGTAGTAAAACATGTACTCCTACTATTGTGCGCTTCTAATGATCACTCGATTTCTTCATTAGATTGGTCAATACAACAATATGAAGTGAACGATGTTATATCTATTGGTGCTTAAAGCCAAATATTTAACATGGTTGGAGTTGTAACGTCCCCACTATAATCCCCAGTTTAATTAATGCTTAATGTAGATATAATGTATGGCTATGACCAAGTGATGTATATGTGAATTGTATTTTTGAATTTTAAATAAATAAAATGTGATGCCATATATTGGGGGACATGAACATAGATGGGGGTTGAATAATACACAAGAGGGGAGTGGTCTAGAAAGGGGGTTTTATTCATGAGTTTAATTCCCAAATATTTTTCCTGATTTTAATGTGTTTAGTGAACCTTTTATTTTTTGTTAAGTGTTTCCAAAGCCAATCATTGAATGCATGTAAGAGGGTGGGTGTGAGGAGACACATCCCACAATTATTGGGAGGATGGGGATGAATTACAATCATCTTAGGGAAGAGTTTAAATCAAGCAAGTAATCAAAAGGAAGGAAAATTTGTATGGCCAAGGAGGTAGTTTTAGATAGTCATGTTTTTGCATGAACAACAAGTGGAAAATAGGGAAGAAGAGCATTGGAGCTAGAGAAAAATGGAGGGTGAATTCTAGAGCATTTATGGAGCTACAGACTAAAGAATAAAGTTGTTAGGATTGTAGAAGAATCAGGTTGTTAGGTGTGAAGAGTGAACTCCTATGAGAGTTTCACTAGAGAAACAAGTGGTTGTTGTTGTTTCCTGGTAGTTTACCTAGCAGTGAGCTCCCTTGAGTTTCCCAGTAGTGAGATTCCTCATTCTTGCACCAGAGAGACCCTGATAAATGAATGGGATGCCCAATGGACTGAAAAAAGTGAAGGGGTACATTCCTTGTGTTGGTTAGGTCAAGAGGAAGAGAGTTGGTGGGAAATTGGAATAGTTATAGGAGAATGCCAGTGGGTTGTGGGATTTTCTAAGTTGTGAGTGGATAGTGAGAGACCACTCACATTTGTGGATATCTAGCCCCAACTTAGAGGTGGAATTATATTGATATTTTGAACAACAAGTCTATGGTTGGGTGGGACGTCCCTCCCAAACATTTGGTTGCACAACTATTTTAAAAAGATAAGTGTTTTATTTATTTCATGTTTCCCATTATGAGTTTTAAGTGATATGCATGAAATCTGTGTATGAGACTGATTTATATAATGTTGCAATGATTATTAGCTTCACTCATGTGTTATTTCATCATGTTGTAGATGCATTTAGATAATGGTTAAATATGTAAGATTAAGTAGCCAATAAGCTACAAGAATTTATTTAGCAATTTTTTTTATTTGTTTTCCGCATAGTAATGTTTCTTAGTTAAGTTGGGGGATGTTACATATTGGTATCAGAACTCAAAGTTCAAAATTGATCTTGTATGTTCCCAAACTTGTGTGAATCGGTAGAAATTCATTGTTGCAAATTTTACTGTGATAGATTCAAGAAAAAATGGTAAAACCAGAGTGAAATCCACAGATTTTAAAGAAAATTTAGGTCAAAATTTCCCTCAAAACTGTTTAAGAGGTGATCAAGGGCATCATTATACAAGTTTCAAAGCTAAATTTGACATGGAAGGTAAAAATTTATGTTCTAATGGAGGTTGAAGAATTTGGGAGAGTTTGATGGATCAACAATCGAGATCAATGGCCTATATTCATTGTAGATTGATTAAAAATTTTAAGTTTTTTCTGTGGTGTTGAAAAAATGGAGCAGATCAATGGTTGAGATTCATTTTTGAAATTTTTCAAAATGATCCAGATCAATGGTTGAGATTCATTGTTGGCATTTTAAAAAATGAGGTAGATTGACAATCAAGTTTCATTTTCGGTGTTTGGAAAAATGAGGCAGATCGACGGTTGAGATTCATTTTCAGCATTTTGAAAAATGAAGCAAATCGACAATCGATACTTCTCGACAAAGTTGGGAGAAGTATGGTGGATCAACGGTTAAGATAAACTTGACTGGGAGATAAACAACCCAGGTTCATCCTATATTTTGGTCGAAAAATTTCTAAGTATTGAAATTTGATGAAATTCGTGGGATAAATTGGTTTTCCAAGAGAGACTGTTGATGACCTATGGTCAGATCGAAAATATTAGCAAAGTGTTTCATTCGCCAAAAAAAATAATTTATGGCAGATGGTCGAATCGACAATATTGGAGAAGTGTTCGGTTTGACTAAGGGAAATCATCGATTGTCGATGGTCGGGTCGACAAAATTGGTGAGGTGTTTGGTTCATCCAAAAGAAGTTGTTGATTGTCCATGAAAGGAAAATAGGAGTATGATGTGTCATGCCACATCAACATCCATGTGTCATGCCACATTATCTTCTAGGTGTCATTCCACATCAATTGGGTTGTCATGTCAACATCCACATGTCATGCAGCATCAACCAAGAAATGAATGATCGCCAATGGTTGAGATTCAACACAATTCATGAACAAGTTGGTTTTCCATGTAAATTGACAATCATTTATGATTAGGGTTTGAAAAAAATCATGAACAAGTATGGTTTGCTAAGAGAAATCAATGATTTCCAATGGATCAATATGGGTTCAAATTTATTTTTGAACAAGTTTGGTTTACCAAGGAAAATTGTGGATCGTCGATCGTCGATGGAGTTTAAAATGTTCAAAAATCATTGGTCTAGATTTCTCTCGAGTTGGTGATCAACAACGAAGATTCATCCGTGGGTTTGGGAAAGGTTTAGTGGATCAATGGTTGTGATTACTCCCAATTCAAAGATCATTGGATCAGATTAAAATACAGTTATAACAGTAAAACAATCAAATTTTCTACAAATATTTCATATTTTTGAAGGTCGTCAACTTGTAGGGGCATTTTGAGGCCTTAAACAACATTTTTAGGTAGTCGAACTCAATAAAACAATGTTAGGGACCCAACCTCCCTAACCCCTGATATAGGTGGAATACTATGTTTCCATGTAATAAAGGTTGATATTAATAAGGCCTATTAATAAGGAAGAATAAGTCAAATGTAAGAAGACATAATAGAAGCTTCCGCTTCTAGAAGGATCTTCATGTAGATTTATCTTTTGGGTAGATAGATTTAGTATAAATAAGAGTAGAGGATATCAAAAGTTTTGTCTTGATAATTATTGTAATAGAGTGTTGCTCTACTGGAGGTTCCCCCCTTGAAGAGGAAAGTGAACATTGTTTCTTATCAATAAAGGTATTATTTTGGGGTTGTGGTTTCATATATTGTGTTGTTTTGTTGTTATTCTCTGCAATATTTATGTTTTCGGCTATTATAATAGATCTAGTACCTTACAAATGGTATCAGAGCACTTTCCTTGGCAGAAAATTGTGTGTTTTTTTTTTCTTGGGTAGAGACATATTTTGACATCTTAAAGATACATAGATTCGTCGTTCAACACATTAATACATGGTTAGGGAAGCATACACGTAGGAACTACAAGTGGTACTTTAGTGCACATTGTTGGCCACCATTGTAACCCTTGTTGGTACCCCTTCAAGTGGCATTGCACCAGACAACACATGTATATGGATCAAACTAGATAGATTGAAGCCCTCCATAGATAAATTGATTGGTTTCCTTCTTTCTATAGTGCCACCGAGAACAACACTCAGAAATATAATCTCTAGTACTTGGGTAATCGGGTAGTATGACTAAGGGTATGGTCTACCCTCTTTAGTTTGTACCCTAAGATATTGGGTTGAGTACTATTGTTCCACCCCGCACATATATTAGATAGCTATAACATAGGGAAAACCCTTATCTGTATAAACCCTACAAAAAAACCTAATTCCTGAGACTCAAACAACACATAAAGGGAATAGACAAGATTTATCCTATTCATAAGTCGGGGTTTTCGACACTATTTTTGTTCCTATTAAGAATTTGGGAATTTTGACAATGTAGTATTATTTAGATCATAGTATAAATCTACATGAGTAAAAAAAAATGAGTATAGTGGTCCCGCTGACCCACTTATTTGGGACATATCCCATTGGATTCCTCTCTTCACCCTGGTTACCATGGTACCTATCATTTTTAATACAATTTTTTTTTGTGGACCTGACTCCTTTCCCAACACCCTTATTTGGCCACTATCCCATTGGATTCCCCTTTTCTCCTTGATCATAGTGGCACCTATCACTTGTCACCATTCATCTCAGTGGTCCCATCCACCCCTCCCGACCCCTTATTCACCCCCTATCTCATATGTATGACCATTTTTCCAAATGGCCACCACTTGCACCCAAGAACTCAATGCATTGGTTATTGAAAACCTCTAAAACAAGGATGACATCAAGATATCAATTCCAACATTATCTCGCTCAATTCCTTTGTTCAAATCCTTCAGGACCAATGTGCCCACATAAAAAACATCAAAGAAAAATTCCCCATTCTTGTCATTCATGACCTCTTGGATGAATTGAGTGGTGCTCAATACTTCACCAAACTTGATATACATTCTAGCTACCACCAGATCCATATGAAAGAAGAAGGCATTCCAAATACTACATTTCAAACTCATGAGGGTCACTATGAGTTGGTAATGCCTTTTGGCCTATGTAATTTTCCCTCCACTTTCCAATGTCTTATGAATCATGTCTTCCATCCTTTTCTTCATCATTTTGTCTTAGTTTTCTTTGATGATATTCTCATATATAATAAAACTTGGATATCCCATCTTTCACATGTGGATCAATTTCTCCATCTACTCTCTAAGCACAAACTTTTCCTCAAACAATATAAATGTTCCTTTGGAGCCTCAGAAGTGGAGTACCTGGGTTATATTGTCTCCAAGGATGGTGTACAGGTGGATCATAAGAAAATTGAATCTATGCAGGAATGGATTCACCCTAAAACTATTAAGATCTTGTGTGGTTTTCTAGGATTAATTGGATGTTATCGGAAGTTTGTTTGGAATTATGGAAAAAATGCAGCTTCTCTCACTGCACTCCTTAAAAATAATGCTTTCACTTAGACTGATCCGAGATCTTTTCATCAATGCAACTTATTAAAGAATGAATTAAATGAGCATAAAATGAAGTGCACCATAAAGAAGGAATAACTCAATAATGAAGATACATATGCATCAGATATGAACACAAAAAACTTGATAACAGAGTACGTCCCTGGTGGACTACATCTTCGGGTCCTGCTCTCAAATGGGTAGGCATTTTTATTAACTCAACAAAAGAATTTGGAAAAATACATAAGTATACCTCATTATGTAGTTAAGTTGTAGAAGCTTTTCTCAGATCAGAAAAAATACAACACCATTGAATTCATGGCGTTGAATTACCCAAAAATGACTGTCTCCATGCCTCGATATGAGTCTAGCACTTTTAGGCCCTTGAGAAAATTCATCTTGGTTTTTGTGCCTATAGTATCCATTAATGATTGTCCTTTGCATCGTTTTCCATGCCATGGTATGATCTTTCGTGTGCCTTGGTCTCCCCCTTGTGCATTGGCGAAACCACTTTTTAAATTAAAAATGAGGTGGACTTACCAACTTGGTCATTTGATCTATATGGATATCAATGGCCACCCACCTTTTCCAACTGACTCAAAACAATTTTCTGGCAATTTTGGTAATTTACTATTTTTAGTAGTTTTCACTTTTGGAGCCATTTTGAGGCCTTAAACGATGTTTTTTGGGAAAACATGTTTGCAATATGGAAGTTATGGAATTTCCTTCCATATTGTGCCTAAAATGAATCTCATGGAATATACCTTTCCAACAGGCTATCATACGCCTAAAACAAAGATAGTATGTAAAAGTTACAACCCCGAGAAGTTGATGTACTAACTTACCGAAGCGAGGCCCACATGACTTTTGGCGCTTCATCTCCTAGGGTTAGGTTTTTGGATGTCTAGGGTTTTTGGAATTCCTGCTTATTGTAAAAAGGCCTTCAGAGCCTCATTGTAATCTTCTTCTTGTGAATGAGCACAGTTGTCACATCTCTTCTCAGAGATAAGACACCACCATTCCAGCAAGCTTGTTTCCGCTGCATTTTACAGTTTCAACTTATTTCGTTATTGAATAGAAAACCAGTTTTATTGTATCTCTGTTATTTTTTGTTAAGCACCTGTTAATAATCTGTAGTCATTTCATTATTCTCATAAAATCCAGATGAGTGGTATCAGAGTGGTCTACTCCTTGTTGTCTTAATGCATGTCCCCAACGAGGTCAGAGTACAGAGAGTTAGGTCTCAAGGTTGTTTCTCTTGAGGAAAAAAGATCTCGCACACCCAAGTGACCTCTCATGGAAGGAGAAAAGAAAGATGATGGGAAATGAGATCCTTTCAAACTGTTGATTGAGGAAGCCCTCACGCAATAGAGGGACAATATGATGGATAGTTTTATGCAAATCCTTCGGTGACTACCAACATGCGACGCATCTTCTTCGAACGGAGACATCGCCCCCTTCAAGGTACAAATAAATGTCGATATTCCTATATTTGAAGTTCATATAGACACAGATGATGTAGACAAGTGGTTGAATCTACTCGAAAGTTATTTTTTTGTCCATAACTTTTCAAATGAGGAAACGATTACTTTCTCACTCCTCAAAGTCGTTCCCCATGTCAAATATTGGTGGGAAACTTTCTGTGAGAAAAAGGAAATAGAGGAACCCTTATTATTTACAGTCATGACCACCTAGGAATCCTTTAGGGATGCTATTAAGGAACAATACTACCCTGTTGGAAGTTATGACGACCTGTATACCAAATGGACCACACTGTGGCAAGAAAGAGACCAAGCAGTGCCAGATTTCACAAATATCTTCCATACCTTGCACACCAAGTTGGGTATCAAAGATTCAGAGTGACATTTGGTGCTCAAGTATCATGGTGCTCTACATAGATACATCCAAACTGAAATGGAATTTCTGGACATCTCATCCTTGGGTGCGGCTTACCGATATGCCATCAAAATCGAGTAGAATCTCAAACAAAAGACACGAAAATATGGTCCTGAGAACCCCTCACAACATAATCCAGGAAAGGGCGGCCCCAACCCGCAAAAAAAGGACAGAGAAAATATGGAGAGTATCAGGAAAACCCGTCCAAGCCGTAAGCAAAGAAGGACACCAAAAATACGAAGAAAGATACCAGGAAGTGGTGCGACTTCCATAAGATCCCTTGGAATAACATTGTTGACTGCTGCTCAAAGTAGTCACTGGTAGCCGAAGTGAAAGCCTCTGAATCAGATGCAGATTCTTACTCTGAGACAGAACTAGAAAGGGGAAGACTGATAATTGATGTGGAACCCAATGCCACCGTTGCTACCACCAAGCTCCAACTTGGTAAAACAGACAAGCCAAAAGAAGGAGAGCACCTCTTCCATTCACAGATGTGGGTAAAAGGCACCTCGCTGCACTTCATCATTGATAGAGGTAGATATAAGAACCTCATATTAGCAGAGGTCGTCAAGCAGCTAGCCCTACTAATAACTCCACACCCATATCCCTACACCATTGTATGGCTCCGCCAAGGAAGCATCTCTGCATCAGCCAACAGTGTCAACTGTCATACGACATCAAGCCCTTCAAAGATGAGGTATTCTGTGATGTTTCTCCTCTCGAAGTTTTTGATGTTCTTTTGGGCCAACCTTGTTTATGGAAACGTCATGTTGTATATGATTATAGGCCACGTAGTGTTATTATTACTTTGAACAAGAAATTGTACAGGATACCCGAGGCAATCCCACCTAGTGTTATTTCCTTGATCTTTGTTAAGCAATGTAGGAAGGTTATCTCTCAAACGAGGAAGTTTGTCTTCTTCGTGATTCGCTCTCAGAATAAGTGAAATATCATAGCCATATCCATTAAGGTCTCTATGGCCAACCTCTCCACACAACAGAAGCAAGTATATAAGGTCGTTGAAGAATACTCAGATATCTTCTCCTCACCTACAGGGGTACCTCTGCACTGCCAGGTCAAGCACCCCATTGATCTGACCCTCGATGCACCGCTACCCAATGGGCTAGTCTATTGCTGCTCTCTGTTAGAGAATGAGGAGATCAAGTGAAAGATCCAATAACTTCTCCACAAGGGCCACATCCATCCTAGCTCATCACCTTGCGGGAGCCCAATCGTGTTAGTATGGAAGAATGATGGAACCTGGCGACTTTGCATTGATTACCGGGATTTGAATAAAATCACAGTCAGAAATCGGTACCCGATTCCCCGAATCAACAACCTCCTTGATCAACTCACCGAGGAAAAATTCATCAGTAAGATTGATCTGAAGTATGGATACCACCAGGTCCTGATAGAACAAACAAATGTATGCAAGACTGCCTTCAAGTCAAAGGATGCTCTAGCCACTTTCATGAGGATGATGGACGATATCCTGCGACCATTCACCAATACTTTTGTAGTGGTGTATCTGGATGACATTCTCATTTACAACAAGACTTGGGCTGAACACTTGCAACATATTCAGCAGGTTCTGCACACCCTGTGGCATCACAAGCTATACGCCAACTTGGAAAAATGATCCTTCAATATGGATAGTGTCCATTACCTGGGCTACATCATTGATCAACATGGAGTACATGTGGATCCATCCAAGATCCAAGTCATCCATGACTGACCAGCCCCAACCACACTCATTGAGCTTCAGAGCTTCTTGGGACTTGCCAATTTCTACCACAGGTTCATGTTGGGATTCTCCCATATTGCATGGGCCCTTAGCCTAATAAACAGGGGTGGTGGTAAGGATAAATTTGCGTGGGTCCGGTCCCAACAACAAGCGTTCGATAATTTGAAGTAGTGCTTGTGCTCAGCCCCAGTACTTTCACTACCAGACCTATAGTATCCCTTTGAGATCAATACATATGCTTCATACTATGTTGTGGGCACCATTCTCACTCAACACGACCACCCTATGGCCTATCATAGTGAGACACTATCAGATGTTGTCTGTAAGTACCCTAGTTATGACAAAGAAATCTACTCCATTGTGAAAGCTCATCGCTAGTGGAGACATTACATTATTGGGAAGGAGACAGTCATCCACACTGATCATAAGTGTTAAGAACCCAATACTGAATACAAAAGTACCACAATTGATATACAAGAACAATATGCAAAATATCCTTTATTACCATCAAACCCTTGAGGTATGGCAACACCATACAATGGATCCTATTATGGAAGGGATCCTCTCCTGTTCACTTGCCTCTTCGAGGGGGCTTCCTCCTATTGAGCTTCAGCTCCAAATAAAATACTTATCTTCATGTCTCATTACATTGCTTGAACCCCTTTATATAGTGCTACCATCACCTAAGAACATTCTAGAGGAGGAATCTTCTAGAAATAGAACCTTCTAAGAAGTCCT
>JZKD02S1595810.1:143683-166188 GCA_000966675.3 Picea glauca
GGTGTTGGGATTCCAACCATTGGGTCCCATAGATGTTGCACTTCCCCTTGCAGTCACCTCGACCGACTCATATCCTATTGCAATTGAAGCTGACAAATCCACCCGGTTCATTGAGCGGATCCAACACATCTGTCAACAAGTTCAGGATATCCTAAAGAAGTCTAATGAAAAGTACAAACAACTCCATGATCAACATCAAGTGCCACATAAGTTTCAGGTGGGAGAAAAAGTTTGGTTGCACTTGCAGAAATAACGCCTTACAAGACCCCATCAGAAGATTTTCCCACTCCGTTATGGGTCGTATACTATCACCAATGTCGTGGGGGATAATTCTTTTTAGCTCAACCTTCCTCCTTTCCTTGGCCTACACCCAGTGTTCAACGTGGATCTCCTTCGCCCTTATTTGCCACCATTATTGGACACCTTAGAAGTAGAAGAACAACTGACACCAATAGAGCTCAAACTCGACTACATACAACAGACATCCAATGATCAGATTATGGACACACAGATCAAGGGCACTCGACAACAAAGGATCCAACTTTATTGAGTCGTCAAGGTAGGGCAACTCCTGCACCAAGGCAAGTGGCTCACACGGGGCCAAATTCACCAGAAATTTCCTCATCTAATGGGGGACCTCAATGAAATGGAGACCATTGCTTCCTAAGGAGGGAATATTGATCCATATGGATATCAGTGGCCACCCACCTTTTCCAACAGGCTCAAAATAGTTTTTTGGCAATTTTGGTAATTTACTATTTTTAGAAGTTTTCACTTATGGAGCCGTTTTGAGGCCCTAAACGATGTTTTTTGGGAAAACGGGTTTGCAATATCGAAATTCCTTCCATATTGCACCTAAAATGAATCTCCTCGACGATACCTTTCCAACAGGCTATCATACGCCTAAAAGGAAAATCATATGCAAAAGTTATGACCCCAGGAAGTTGATGTACTAACTTACCCAAACGGGGCCCACATGAATTTTGGCTCTTCATCTCTGGATCATTTCATTTCGTTATGATCATAAAATATAGATCACCATTTGGCCCAACCCATTAGGAAATTGTATTAGGGGGGGGTCTCGGGGTCAAACCCACAGTCCTCCTCCCTTTGGCTTGTTTGTTTTGAATCATGGAATGTTCCTTTGCTAACTTTGGTAGCGATGATAGATTTGGCAGAAACTTGTTTGGCCAATATGATATGGTGGGATATGTGATTAAAATGACGGATTGGGGGTTGGTGCCAACTAGCCCTGCCAATTTTTTTTTTTTATTTTTCGGTTTCCATTGGGCATTTTCCCGCTGCGACATGGAAGCCCACGATTGGGCCACGTCACCACTTCTGTATTGTTAGCACCACACCATCCCTTATGCTCCATCATCTTTCCATGTTATCTGACAGTTGATTGTACAGTCTACCACATGGTTGTACACACTTCCATGTGGCACCTTCTTATTGGTCCATGGATTTGATTGGAAAAGTCCAAAAATGAGTGATACATGGCAGCCTCTAGTGCTGCCACATCATCATGTTGACGTCATGATGACACGTGTCTCCCTATGCGTGTTCCACATACCCTATCGGGATGATGAATTCATACGTACTGATGCTGACATCAGTAGTACGGATGCTGACTCATCCCCGTTGACTGGGCTAGGTTGAGCAAAACTTTTACTGCGAATCTCTTTTGATCTGTAACTCTATTTGATGAGATGTTTACACCCTTGGAAATCTTGTGATGCGCTCTTTACGATGATGCCAATTTCACTGAGTTTTGAGGACTTCTAATTTTCCCTTTCTTTGTGTGTTGAGGCCATTATGAGCTTCCTGAGTTGCTTCTATGAATTCTAAGTTATCCTTAGTCTCCTCTTGATCCTTTTTGGATCATGCCTTCCCACTGAGAGATTTTTGGACCACCAAAAGATTTCATCAATCAACAGATAAGTGAGGGAAGAGTTCCCTCACATTGTCCTCATCAATCCACTTTTCCTTTCTTAGATGTGTTCCCTTTAATCCCACTTGAAGATAATCAATATCACATTTGCGTGAATTCCCCGTCCTTCTTTCCAAGATGATATCTTCCTTCAACTCGTCCAAGTACTCAGTATAAAACTCATCAATTGAAGGTATTGAAACTTCCTCACCCTGATCCATGATCATGGGAGGCTAAAAAAATTTCAAGTTTTCTACATTTACAACTGAGTAGATATTCATATAAGGTGGAATATCTAGACAAAAAACATCGGTACCACTTTTCTCCAAAATAGTGAAGGGTCCATAGAGGATGGGCTTGAGTTTCTTGCCTTCACCCTTCAATCTCTCCTTGTTGATGTGAAGCCATACCTAGTCTCCAACCTAGAACTGATGATCAACCCTGTGTTTTTCATGTCGAGCTTTATACTATGCTTGAATTTTATCCAACTATTCCCTGACTGCTTAATGTACCTGTTGGATTCTATGAATGAACTTGCGAGCCCTATATTCATTTATTTCTTCATTTGAATTGAAATCTCTCCCATACATCAAATCCAAAGGTACCTTAGGAAAATACCCAAAACATGTCTCGAAAGGTGAACACTGAGTGGAGGAATGTAAGGTTCAATTGTAAGCATGATGTACATAGGGTATTTGTTCATCCCATAACTTGTAATGTTTGTTGCAGTAGCCTCGAACCAAAAGTACCACTATGGGGTTAACAAACTTGTTAGAAAAACATGATCGCTGATCAATAAAATAAAACAAATTCAGAAATAAAACACAAAAGATACAAAATACAATAGAGACATAGATATACGTGGTTCACTCAGTGTGGGCTACATTCACCAGATAAATTGGCAGGTCCTTCCCTTTTTATTATCCATCAAATGAAGGGATACAACCTACAACAAACCCACTGTAATTTTCTTTTTTTTCTCTCACAATCTCCTCACTCAGAATACAATATTCCCAATGATACATAGCCACAATACATTTCCCTCATAAAAGAGGGTTTCCTTCTAGGGAAAAAAAATCTAACATAACTTCTACCATCAGATCCGCGACCTTATAATGAACAGTTCAAATTTACAATTAAATCACAATATACATTTACAAGGAAAATTTTCCTCTGGGGGCTTCGCCTCTAAACCCCCGGACCCCCTAGACGGAGGGATGGACCCCACAGGGGGGGTAACCCCCCTACACTCCCCCACGTGGAGGAGTGTACATTCTTCTTGGGTGTAAAGTCCTCATGGGGTATAAACATGGCTAAAAACAAAGACCTTTGAATCAGGAAGATGATCAGGCTCCACAACTAACAATCTCTCACTTGGAGACTAATCTCAACAACTTCACCAATGTTGTATATGTTGGACTATGAACCTTCTTGGACCTGGAAAATTTCTCATCTTTATATTCATGCTTGAAGACCAACTGAAACTAAGAAGGAACTTAGATTCTCCCTGGTTACTCCCCTAGTTAACATGTCTGCAGGATTCTGGCTAGTGTGTGTCTTTTCCAACTTCAAATGTCCATCTTCTAAGACAGATCGTATGAAATGGTACTTGAGTTTTATATGATTAGTCTTCGAATGGAATGTTGAGTTCTTTGCAATATGAATGGAACTCTTTGTCATAGTACAACCTGTTATTCTCTTTCTTCTTTCCCAATGCCTCCATAAACCTTTGTAACCAAATCATTTCTTTACTAGCCTTTGTAGCAACAACATACTCTACCTCTATTGTTGAAAGTGCAAAAACCTTTTGCAATTTTGAAATCCAAATTGTTGTCGTTACACCTACAGTAAAAACATACCTTGTGGTGCTCCTCCATGCTATCTTTATCACCTTCCATATATGAATCAACATATCCATGTAGAACAGTGTCTGAACCTTCAAAACATAATGCATGAGTAGCAGTACCTATCAAATACCCAAGAATCCACTGTGTTGCTTCCCAATGTTCTTTACCTAGATTGTTCATATACCTGCTCACAACTCCCACTGCATGTGCAATATCTGTTCTTGTGCAAACCATCACGTACATCAAGCTGCCAACTGATAATCAATAAGGGACCTTGGACATGTATTCTATCTCCTTTTATGTCTTGGGACACATTTCCTTAGTTAATTTGAAATGGCTGCCCAAAGGTGTACTAACTGGTTTTTCATTCTGCATTCTAAACCTCTCCAACACCTTCTCTATGTACTCACCCTAAGACAATGTCAATTTGCAGTTTTTCTTGTCTCTTGTTATTATCATACCAAGTATTTTCTTTACTGCACCCCAATCTTTAATCGCAAATGAATTAGCTAATTTATTATTGAGCACATTTATATCCTGCATATTAGACCCTGCAACAAGCATGTCATCTACATACAATAGCAAGATAATATAGCTTCCATTTTCTAGCCTTTTTAAAAAAAAACAGTGATCAGAATGTCATCTACTATAACCTTGTTCTATCATAAACCTATCAAACTTCAAATACCACTGCTTTGAAGCTTGCTTTAGGCCATACAATATCTTCTTCAACCTGCATACCAAATTTTCCTTCCCTTTGACCTCATACCCCTGTGGCTGCTGCATATAAATCTCTTCCTTCAAATCTCCATGGAGAAAAGTTGTTTTTACATTTAACTGTTCAATATGAAAATATTCTACTCCCATAAGACTTAAAATAGTCCTAATTGAATTCATTTTAACAACAGGAGAAAATATTTCATCAAAATCTATACCTTTCTTTTGTGAAAACCCCTTTACAACAAGTCTATCCTTGTACCGCTTTTTCCCTCCATCTTATTCCTTCAACTTGTAAACCCATTTATTCTGCAATGATTTTTTTCCTACAGGAAACTGAACCAAGTCCCAAGTCTAGTTATTTACCAAGGAATCCATTTCCTCTTTCATGCCTTGCTCCCATTTCTTTTTAGTGTCTACCTGCATTGCCTCTTCATAACATTTTGGTTCACCAGAATCAGTCAACAATAAATAATACAATGAAGTAGAGTATCCTTCAGGGGGTATAATTAACTTGGTAGATCTTCTAACAACACTTGCAAGAGTTTGAGGTACCTGCTAATCCTGCTGTTGTACATTTTGATTTTTTTGTACCTTTGGAACTCCTTTTTCAGTGATCTCATCAAGCACTGTGTATTCTGGTTTTTCTTTTTCTTGTTTCTTTCCCTGCAAATAATCTTTGTACATGACCTTCTCATTGAATATGACATCTCTACTCCTAATGATTTTTTTATTTTCATAATCCCATAAGAGATAACCAAAATAATTAACATTGTATCCAATAAAGTTACACTTCTTGGATTTTGCCTCAAGCTTTGTTCTATTTTCTTTATCAATATGGACAAATGATTCACAATTGAAAGTATTCAAAAAAGAATAGTTTACCTTTTTACATGTCCATGCCTCCTCTAGAATTATACCATCCAAAGAGCTTGAAGGTCCTCTGTTTATTAAGTAAACAATAATATCTACAACATCTACCCAGAACTGTAAGGGAAAACCAACATGCAATCTCATACTCCTTGCACGCTCCATGATTGTCATGTTCATCCTTTCTGACACACCATTTTTTTGTGGTATTCATGGAACTATCTTCACTCTACGAATTCCATGGTATGAACAGTAATCATCAAATTCCTTGCTACAATATTCACCTCCATTGTCTGATCTGATGCACTTCAACCTTTTTCCTGTCTCATTCTCAACCAAAGCTTTTCATTTCTTAAAAGTATAAAAAACATCAGATTTTTGTCGAATGTAATAAACCCAATTTTTTCTAGTTGCATCATCAATAAAAGTAACATAATAACAAGAGCTACCAAGAGATGATACTTGAGTTGGTCCCCATACATCTGTATGCACAAGCTATAACCTTTCACTCTTCTTTTCTTTTCTGACTCTGAGAAATCAAACTCTCTTCTATTTTCCATAAACACAATGCTCACGGAAATCCAAATCAATTTGTTTAAGATTTGGAAACAAATTTCTTTTGTGAAGTATATGCATCCCCTTCTCACTCATGTGTCCAAGAGTATGATGTTGCAGTGCTTTATCCACTCTTGTCGAAGCTAAATAGATAGAAGAGTCAATATTACCAGTACATAAATAAAATGTACCTACCTTCTCTCATTTTTCTATCACCAATGATCCTTTGGTGACCTTCCACATATTATCTATAAATATGGATATACAACCTTCACTTTCCAACTTCCTTGTTGAAATTAGATTTTTCCTTAGATCTGGAACATGTCTTACCTCTTTCAACAACCATTGGTTTCCATTCCTTTGCTTTATTTTTACCTTGTCCATTCTAACAATTTCGGATGGTGCATCATCAACCAAATGAACCTGTCCAAAATCACCTTGAACATAATCTAAAAATGTTTCCTATGGGGTGTGGCATGAAATGAATCCCCTGAATCTACTACCCAATAATCAGAAATATTATCTACAAAAAGAATCAAATCATATTTTAACACATCACATGTTACATTTACTTCCTGATTTTTCTCCTAATGTCCATCTCTTTGTTTCTTTGGAGCTCTACATAATTTCTTCAGATGTCATTTCTTTCCACAGTTCCAACACTCTATCTTTCACAGTTTGGATTTGGGTCTGCCCTTCTTATAATTCTCGTGGTTCCCTGAGCACTTTCCTCTATCCTTTTGTCTTCCTCTGTTCTCCATATTCAACGCATTACCTGATGTCTCACTTGTGATTTTCCATCACATTTCCTCACTAAGGATAAAACCAACAACATCATCAAATTTTAACATATTTGAACCAAAGACAGATTTACTTACAACCATGACCAAGTCGTTCCAACTTTCTGGAAATGAGCACAAGATTAGAAGAGCCCTGACCTCATAATCAAAGTCCACTTTTATAGAACTTAGTTGATTAGTAACCATATTAAATTCATTTAAAAGATATGCAACAGACCACCCTATGACATATTCATATTAAATAATATCTTCATTAGAAATACCTCATTGGACACCAATGGTTTTTCATATAGTTTAGCCAATGCTTCCATCAACTCCTTTGTTGTCTCTTCTTTCGAAATATTGAAATCCATTGACGATGCTAAGCTATCAAGAACCTCTCATTCTTCATCCTTCATGGTAGTCAACTTCTTTTATATTCCACCCAATGGTAGGAATAGATCCTTCTGATATAAATAAGCTTCCATCTTCATCTTCCGTAACTAGTAGTTTTGGCCATTAAATTTCTCAATCCTAAAATTTCCATCTTCTGCCATTTCTCCCACTCGAACTAGGAACCCTCTTTTACTGCAAGTTACCTTTCGCTCTGATACCAGTTGTTAGAAAAACAAGATCGCGGAGCAATAAAATAAAACAAATGCGTAAATAAAACACAGAATATACACAATCCAATAGAGACACAGATATACATGGTTCACCTAGTGTGGGATACGTCCACTAGAGAAATTGTCAGGTCCTTTTTTTATTATCCAACAAATGAAGGGATACAACCTATAGAAAACCCACTGCAATTTCCTCTTCTTTCTCTCATAGTCCCCTCACTTAGAATACAATATTCGCAATGATACATAGCCACAATACATTTCCTTCATAAAAAAGGGTTTCCTTTTAGGGAAAAACAGGATCGCGGAGAAATAAATAAAATAAATGCGGAAATAAAACACAGAAGATATACAATACCATAGAGACACAAATATACGTGGTTCACCCAATGTGGGCTACGTCCACCAGATAAATTGTCAGGTCCTTCCTTTATTATTATCTAGCAAATGAAGGGATACAACCTACAACATACTCATTGTAACGTCCTCTTCTTTCTTTCACAATATCCTAACTTAGAATACAATATTCGCAATGATACATAGCCACAATAAATTTCCTTCTGTGACCATATAATGAATGGTCCAGATTTACAATGAAATTACAATATACATTTACAAGGCCATTTTTCCTTCGGGGGCTCGCTTGCCCCTAGACCCCGTAGGGGGGGTAACCCCCCTGCACTCCCCTATGTGGAGAAGTGTACATTCTTCCGGGGTGTAAATTCATCATGGGGTATAAACACAACTGAAAACAAAGACCTCTGAATCATGAAGATAATCAGGCTCCACAACCAACAAACCTCTGTCTGTTCATTGGTTCGTGGATGGAAATAAGTTCTCCTCTTCAACTTGGTTTCCATCATTCTCCACAATATTGTCCAAAAATACCCAAGGAATCGAGTATCCCAATCCGAGATAATGGATGTGGGTAACCCAAAGTGAACCCAAACATACTAAAAGTAGAGATTAGTAGTCTGCTAAAAAATGATATGAGTTTTACATGGCATCAAGATACACATCTTGCTGAACCTATCCAATACAACATACAAATAGTCATGACCCCTTTTCTACATTGGTAAACCCCCTACAAAATCCATGGAGATACTTTCCCATGGATGGGATGGAACATGAAGTGGTGAGTATAGCCCCAATTTTCTATTAGTGGGCTTACAAGTAGAACACATCACAGACTCGTTTACATATTTAGTTACAATTTCTTTCCTCTAAGGCTAGTAACAAAACCTATGAATATGAGCCATAGTTTTTCCTACCCCAAAATTCCTAGACACAAGAGAAATGTGAAATTATCGTATTACATGGACCCGTTCACTTGTAGGAATACATAACTTTCCAAGATGGTAGAGTAGTTTTCCCCGTAGACAATAGTTCTCTACCTGTGCACCATGGGTTAGCTTCTCAAATACTTCTTTAAAATATTCGTCAATGATGTATTGTTACACATATCTATCATGAGATAAAGAAGCATTCTTCAAAATAATAGAAGCAACAATAGGAGGTCTAGAAATCATATCAGCTAACTTGTTACTTGTACCCTTTTTGTATTTGATTACCAAATGAAATTATTGAAGAAAACCCATCCACCTGTAATGTCAATATTGTTGCATCTTGGTTTGTTCTTGGAGATACTATAAGGGTTGATGATCTGTATGTATGACTGTTTCCTTCCCTAACAAGTAGTGATTCCATTTCTTTACCCTTTGAACTAATGCATACAAGTCTTTATCATATGTAGGATAGTTATCAACAACTTTGTTAAAATCTTCAGAGTGGTAACAAACAGGCTTATGATATTGCATCAATACTGCACCCATGGCGTATATGTTGGCATATTTCTTGATCTCGAAAGGTTGTTGAAGATTCGACAATGCTAATACTAATGTGGTACTGATCTTTTCCTTCAAGGTGTCAAAGTTTTTTTTTTGTTTTCCTTCCCATTGAAAAGTGTTCACACTAGTTAAGGCATGCAAAGGAGATGCAATAAAAGAGTAGTTTGAAATGAATCTCCTCTAGTACTGGACTGCACCTAAGAATCTTCGTACTTCAGTTACACTTTTGCACTCAAGCCAATTTACAATTACATCAATCTTGGAAGGATCAATTTTCAATTGTCCTCCTCCTACAATATGACCTAAGTACACAAGTGCGGTCTTACCAAATTCACATTTGGACAATTTTACATACAATTTTTCCCTTTCCTAATTATCCAATACTTTTTTTACATGCCTTACATGTTCATCCCAAGTCCCACTAAATATAATAATGTCGTCTAAATATACAATCAAAAAATCATCTAGAAATGGATTGAATACATCATTCATCACATCCATGAAGGTTGTCGGAGCATTGCAAATCCCAAACAACATAACTAACCACTCAAACAATCTATGTTTGGTTTTAAAGGCATTTTTCCATGCATCATGTTCTGCAACCCCAATCTAATGGTATCCACTGCACAAATCCAAATTAGTGAAATAAATAAAATTCTTTAATTTATCAAGTAAATCATATATACGAGGAAGAGGGTATCGATTTTTCACCATGATTTTATTTAAGGATCGATAATCAACACAAAGTCACCATGTTCCATCATTCTTTGGCACCATCACGATCGAATAACCACAAGGAGATGAGATGGGCCTGATGACCCCTTGATCCAATAATCCGTGTACCTGTTTTTTGGTCTCTGTCATCTCTACAATTGACATCTTGTACATGCCCACATTAGGAAGAGGAGAATCCTGTTGAAGATGTATTTCATGTTAGATTTCCATGTTAGATTTCCCCCTTAGAAGGTAATCCATTTGGTTCCTAGAAAATATTACCATACTTAGAAACAATATCAATTAATTCTTTCTTATGAGAAGGATCACATCCTTGGAAAAGTGTCGGATGTTCCGACATCCTTTTCCCTTACGACCATGAGTACATATCTCTTATCAGTGTTTATGAGTCTCTTCATTTGTCCTTCACTATGTTTACCCTCATGTTGTGGGATCTAACAATTCATTCCACTCCCCCTTTAGTAAGGTGATATTTGTTCTCATGAGGAAAGAAGACTGCTTTTATATCATAAAGATAAGGACTCCCTAGCAATATGCCACATATATCAAGCGATACAACATCCAAATCCACTTCATCAATCAACTTTGAAGCAATATAAAATATGAACCTACACTGCTTGGTGACATTAAGTTTTTCTTTAAGTTTAGTTTCAACACCCATCTTTTTGACAAGTGCTTCAAATATCAAGTTTAATTGGGAACCCAGATCAAATAATGTATCTATCTTAGTGTTCTTAGATACAACTCTTATGTGAAAAAATTCATTCCTCTTTATTTCATCATCATGAGATTCATTATTGGAATTTGAACTAGCATGAAGAGAAACTTTACCTTGTACTCCAACCACTGTGATATTTCCTTCATCTCCTGAATTGGAACCAATATCTTGTTGCATTGTAGCAACAATATTTGTCTTCCCATTTCCACCAAAGTGTTTTGGTCTCTTCTCTGGATGTAGTTTCCAATAGTGTTCATCATCATGACCATTCTTCTTGCAATGAGTGAAAGATGGTTTTCCTTCTTCCCTCTTTATAGTGGAGGTCTTTTTTTCCATCCTTTTAAACTTCTTAAACTGCTTATGTGGGAGATTGGAAGGTTTCTTTGTGGGATCTTATTGAACATGCTTTCCCCTGTTCTCAAGGTGAGTGGCTTGCACAAAAAATTTGACAAGACTGGTGGGGTTAAATAATAGTAAAGTATGACGAATATAAATGTGAAGTGCGCCAATATACTTCATTAATGTTTCATAAGAATCCAAAGGAATGTTTAATGCAAGAGATTTCTTCCTAAATGCTTTCGTGAAACTTTATACAATTTGACCTTTACTTTGCCTTAAAGTTTTCCATTCCATCATTGCTTTATGCAAATAAACCAATGGATAATATTGCTTCATTATCATTGATTTAAATTCTGACCATGAGGAGAGTGGTTCATTCCAACTGAAGAGAGGCCTAATTGCACTTTAAATTCCTCTTCATCAATATGTTGAACACGAAAATATACTTCAACCTGTAGGATCCAATTATCTATCTTTTTAGGATTAGCATATCCATTAAACATAGGTAAAGAAAATTTTACATCAAGCTTTAATAATGGTTTCTTAAAATAATATTTATGGCTAGAATGATGAGAGTACTGAGAATGCTCAGAGGACTAAGATATAGAACTTGATGGTGAAAATGGAGGCTCAGGAGGGTCTCCTCCATCCCCTTGATTCATTGAAGCATTATCATCTGCGTGTGCTTCCATTTTCTTCCCTTTCTTCTTCATCCTCTTCTTGTAGTCTCCATACATTCTCTCAACCATTTCTGACATGCTATAAAAGACCATATGGATTTTTTTCTCCTGTTCATCATGCTTGTCCTCTTTGACCATTTTCTTCCTTCGTGATTGAAATTATTAAGATTTCCTTCACCCTGCTTATGATTGACCCTAGTAAGCATTCACACTCAACAATTCAAGTCAAAGATGACTACTCTGATACCAACATGATCTGTGATCTTTTCATCGGTGTGACTTATTAAAGAATTGCATTAAATGAGCATAAAATGAAGTGCACCATAAAGAAGGAATAACTCAATAATGAAGAGACATATGCATCATATTTAAACACAAAAAAAATTGATAACAAAGTTCATCCCTGGTGGACTACATCTTTGAGTCCTTCTCTCAAATGGGTAGGACTTTTTATTAACTCAACAAACAATTTTGGAAAAACACATAAGTATACCTCATTCTAGAGTTAAGCTACAAAATCTTTGCTCAAATCAGAAAACAAACAACACCACTAAATTCGTGTCATCGAATTACCCAAAAATGATTGTCTCCACGCCTCGATCTAAGTCTGGCACTTTCAGGCCCTTGAGAAAATTTGTCTCGATTTTCGTGCCCACATTCTGCATTAATGACTGTCATTTGCATCGTTTTCCATTCCTTGGTATGGATTTTTTTGTGCCCTAGTCTCCCCCCCTGTGCATTGGTGAAACCACTTTTTAAATTAAAAATGAGGCAGACTTACCAACTTGGTTATTTGTCCCAACAGTTGGTGGAGGTCTTATTAAGTGCTTGTATTGGGGGAGGTCCCGTGGTCAAAACCGTGGGCCTCCTCCCTTTGGTTTTTTTGTTTTCAACCATGGAATTTTCGTTTGCTAACTTTGGTAGTGGTGATATATTTGGCGAAAGTTGTTTGGCTAGTCCAATATGGCGAGATATGTGATTAAAATGGTGGATTGGGGGTTGGCGCCAACCAAACTTGCCAAATATTTTTTTTTATTTTTTTGTTGTTGGCCCTCATTGGGAGTTTTCTCATTGCCATGTGGTAGCCCATGACTGGGCCATGTGGCATCCTCCCATTGGGCCACGTCACTACTCCTGTACCATCAGTGGCATGTCATCCCTTCTGCTCCATCAACTTCCCACGTCATCTAAAATGTGGTTGTATGGTCTGCCACGTGGTTGTACGTACTACCACGTGGCACCTTCTTATTGGTCCATGGATTTGACTAGAAAAGTCCAAAAATGAGTGACACATGGTAGCCTCTAGTGTTTCCACATCATCATGTTGATGTTAGCATGACACGTGTCTTCCTCTGCATGTGCGACATACCCTGTATAGATGATGATGTCATCTGTACTGATGCTGATGTCAGCAGTACAGATACTGACTCATCACTACTGACTAGGTTAGGTTGACCAAAACTTTGATCATGAATATATTTTGATCCGTAACTCCATTTGACGATTTGTTTATGTCGTTGGAAATATTGCAACGCGCTCTTCACGATGATGCCAACTTCACTGAGTTTTGAGGAATTTGAACTTTTTCCTTTTCTATTCCTGCTGAGGCCATTTTGAGCTTCCTGAGTTGCTTTTGTGAATTCTAAGTTATCCTTAGTATCCTCTAGATCCTTTTTGGATGATCCAAGTGGATATCGGTGGCTACCCACCTTTTTCTACTGGCTCAAAATAGTTTTATGACAATTTTGGCAATTCACTATTTTTAGCAGTTTTTAACTTCCAGGGCCATTTTGAGGGCCCAAATGAAGGTTTTTCTAGATCGAGGTTCTCAATGATACAAAAATAAAAGGCATGATTGATCCCCCAAAATGAATCTCCTCGATGATACCTTTCCAACGATATATCATATGCCTAAAACAAAGATCGTATGCAAAAGTTATGACTCAGGGAAGTTGATGTACTAACTTACCCAAACGGGGCCCACATGACTTTTGGCGCTTCAACTCCTAGGGTTATGTTTTTGGATGTATAGGGTTTTTGGAATTCCTGTTTATTGTAAAAATGCCTTCAGAGCCTCATTGTAATCATCTTCCTTTGAATGCGAGTAGCCATCACATCTCTTCTCAGAGATAAGCTCCCACCATTCTAGCGAGTCTTTCACTCTGTATTTTTACAGTCTCTGTACATTTCTTTCATTAATAGAAATAATGTATTACTGTATATCTATGTTTATGGTTGCATCTCTAATACATTTCTGTTATATTATTGAATATATGCAATACCTCTGTGCATTTATTTATTATATCTCTGCTCTCATTTCGTGCCGAAAATAATCCGGATCAATGGTATGAAAGCAGGTTGTTCTTAATCATTTTTTCAGTGCATGTCCCCGACGAGGTCTGAGTATAGCAAGTTGGGTCTCGAGCTTGTATCTCTTGAGGACAATCTCTCTCACACACCCAATAAACCCTCAATGGTGGAAGAAAATAAAAATGACAGAGAAGACAATCCTATCAATTTGTTGCTTGAGCAAGCTCTCACACGAGAAAGGGACAAAATGATGGAGAATTTTTCCCACATCCTTCAACGCCTATCAATAGCAACAGGCACATATTCATCAAGCGGCCACTTTGGAGGCACCTCGCCTTTCAAGGTACAAGTTAATTTTGATATTTCTGTATTTGATGGACAGATAGATGTAGAAACCCTAGAAAATGGTTAAATCTGATAGAAGGGTATTTCTCTGTTCACAATTTTTTCGACAGAGAAAATATCACCTTCACACTCCTTAAAGATCTCCCTCATGTCAAAAATTGGTGGGAAACTTACTGGGAGCAAAGTTCCACAGAGGATTCTGGAATATATGGGGTCGAGTCCACTTGGGATTTTTTTGTGGATGCGGTAAAGGAACAGTATTACCTTGTTGGCAACTATGAGGACCAGTACATGAGATGGACCACACTACAACAAGAGAGGGGCCAAGAAGTTCCATATTTCACTAATACCTTACATACCTTGCACACCAAGCTGGGTATCAAAGACTCCAAACGACATTTGGTTCTAAAATATCGTGGGGCTCTACACAGATACATCTAAACTGAAATGGATTTTCTAGACATCTCATCACTCGGTGTTGCTTATCGACATGCTATTAAAATCAAGTAGAAATTTAAGCACCAGAACAAATGGGAGTTTGGGTCTGCAAATCCCCAACAACCAAAGTATGACAAAGACGACCCTAACAAAAAGTCTCCTGAAAACTAGTCCAAACCACAAGAAAAGAAGGGTCACGGGAAGACAAAAAAGGACACTAGAAAATGGTGCAATTTCCACAAAATCCCCTAGCACAACATCTATGAATTTTGCTCAAAACAATCATTGGTGGTCGAGATCAAAGACAAGGAGCCGAAACCTAATTCAGAATCTGATTCTGAAAATACTAGTAAAGGATGGATCATTGACGCAGACCCCACTACTATTGTCGCGACCGCATAAATTCAACCAGAAGAACCAACAGATCTTGAAGAGGGTGAGTGCCTTTTTCATTCAAAAATTTGGGTGAAGGGGACCCTACTGCATTTTATTGTTGATAGCGGAAGCCAGAAGAACCTCATCTCAGCAGAGGTTGTCAAATAGTTGGGATTGTTGACAACACCACACCCGCAACCATACAACATCGGGTGGCTTCGCCAAGGATGAGATCTCCATGTCAGTCAACAGTGTCAATTATCATACGGTATCCAACTCTTCAAGGATGAGGTATTATGTGATGTTTCCCCATTGGATGTTTGTGATGTCCTCTTGGTCCAACCATATATGTGGAGACACCATGTTGTTTATGAGTCTCGACCCCGTAGTGTCATTGTTACTTTGGGGGGTCATCTCTACAGAATACCAGAGGTAGTTCTGACTACTGTTCCACCTAAAAAGGGCCACAAGTTAGTATCTCATACTGCAAAATTCAACTTCTTCACAATCTGTTCAAAAGGGGAACATAAGGACACTGCAACCACTACAACCTCGCCCCAAGCACCTTCTATCCAACAGAAGCAAGTCGACAAGGTTGCAGCAAAGTGAAAATATTCCTTCGGCAAACCATCCTCTCATGTATCCTAACTTGTTGAATAGACTCATCCTCAACAGGTTCGTGAAAGACCTCCACAAACTGAGCAACGCAATGTCTCCAACAAGGCAACCAACTCACCAAGATGCAGATTCAGAAAACACTTTTCCCTCTCCCCCAGGAACTCAACGCAATGGAGACCATTGCTTCCTCAGGAGGGAGGATTGATCTAGGTGGATATCAGTGGCCACCCACCTTTTTCAACTACCTCAAAACAATTTTCTCGCAATTTTGGCAATTTATTATTTTTAGCAGTTTTTAACTTTCGGGGTCATTTTGAGGGCCCAAATGAAGGTTTTTTGAGATAGATCTTTTCAATGATATCCAAAATAATTATTGAGCACCCAAAATTAATCTCCTTGATGATACCTTTCCAACGAGCTATCATACACCTAAAACAGAGATTGTATGCAAAAGTTACGACCCCGGGAAGTTGATGTACTAACTTACCCAAATGGTCCACACATGACTTTTGGCGCTTCATCTCCTAGGGTTAGGTTTTTGGATGTATAGGGTTTTTGGAATTCCTATTTATTGTAAAAAGGCCTTCAGAGCCTCATTGTAATCATCTTCTTGTGAATGCGAGTAGCTGTCACATCTCTTCTCATAGATAAGTTGCCACCATTCTAGCGAGTATTTCACTCTGTATTTTTACAGTCTCTGTACATTTCTTTCATTAATAGAAATCGTATATTACTGTATATCTGTGTTTATGGTTTCATCTCTGATACAATTCTGTTATATTATTGAATATTTGTGATATCTCTATGCATTTCTTTATTATAGCTCCGCTCTCATTTCATGTCGAAAATAATTTGGATCATTGGATCATGGACTCTAGCTAATTATCACTCCTTCCAAGCCTTGAAAGACGCTATGTGCTCAACCCATATTTTATCACTTCGAGACTTCACAAAGACTTTCATACTGGAATGTTATGATTCCAGAAAAGGAATTGAGGTTGTCCTCATGCAATATGGAAGGCCTTTGGCCTTCACTAGAAAACAACTTTCATAGATACATTTGGGCCAATCCATTTATGAAAAGGAAATGTATGTTGTGGATATTTGACAACCTTATCTGTTGGGATAATGCTTCCAAATTAAAAATAATCATCAGAGTCTCAAGTATTTTATGAAATAACGAATTTCATCACTAGAGAAACAAAAATGGGTGACCAAGCTATTTGGCTATTATTATGAGATCATTTTCAATAAGGGAAAGGAAAATGTAGTTACAGATTCTCTTTCCCAGAAGTATGAAGAAGATGGGTCCCTTTTGTCCCTCTCCTTCATTATACCAGATTGGATCCAAGTTGTTCGTCATGAATGGTTGCAAGACCTCAAAATTTTTAGCATGATCCACCAATTGCAATACGATTCTACAGCTTCTACAGGATACTCTTAGCACAATGAAGAGATTCTCTACAAAGGTCATTTGTGTTTGAGAAAACATTCATAACTTAAATCCATGGTGCTTTGTGAGCTTCATGCTTCACCCACAACTAGGCATTCAAGGTTTACCAAAACCTATGAACGATTCAAATGTTCTTTTTTTCTGGAATGGTATGAAACAATATGTCCTCACCTTTGTGCATAATTGTGAGGTATGTCAATGTAAAAAGGGAGAAACAATAAAATCTCCAGGAACACTCCAACTAATTCTGATCCCCCTTGTTATTTGGAAAGATATTTCTATGGATTTCATTGTTGTCTTACCTAAATAAGGAAATAAGTCATTCATCATGGTTGTCGTCGATTTTATTTCCAAATATGCTCATTTATGTGCTCTTCAAAACCCATTCACTACATCCACATTTGCACAAATATTCATGAATAATATCTTCAAGCTTCATGGCATGCCTCATTCTATTGTCTCTAATAGAGATCCCACTTTCACTAGAAATTTTTGGCAAGAATTGTTCAAGATACAGGGCACCAAATTGCATCTCAACATCACCTATCACCCCCAGAAGGATGGCCAAACTGAATTTTTCAAGAAGTGTTTGGAAACATATTTGAGGTGTTTTTCATTTGAGAGGAAATATTTGTGGGATCAGTGGTTACCCCTAGTTGAATGGTGGTACAAAAAATATTACCATACAACTATTCACATGGCTCATTTTGAAGCAATATATGGCCAAAAGTCACTGTCGATTCTCTCATACATGCTAGGTGCTTTGAAGGTTCAGGAGGTTGACAAAAATATTACAGTCTAAGAGGATATTCTTCGTTCCCTAAAAGAAAATTCGGTCATGGATCAAAATCACATGAAGAAACAAGAAAATAAATGTCGTTCCGAACGTCAATTTACTGAAGGGGACCAAGTGTTTCTTTGATTACAACCTTATAAGAAGACTTCACTCAAAGATGAAAATTGTCAAAAACTTGCTCCCAAATTTTCTGGTCCTTATACAATGCTCAAGAAAGTGGGATCAATGGACTACCAATTAGCTCTACCCAATCATTCTAATATCCATCATATTTTTCATCTCTCCTACTTAAAGAAGGTGATTGGAACTATGTGCCAAACTCAAACCAGTCTCCCTGAGTTGGATGAAGAAGGTTCCTTATGATTGTAGACACAAGAAATATTGGACCAGTGAAAGCATCATCTCCATCAGCACACCATCAAGGAAGTGTTAGTCTAGTGGAAAGATACAACTCTAGAAGAAGCCACCTCAGAGCCGACCATCATTCTAAAACAATTCCATCCTCTCAAGCCTTGAGGACAAGGTTGTTCTTCAAGGGGGAGGGCATGTTAGGGACCTAGCCTCCATAACCCCTCACATAGGTAGAATAATATATTTCCATGTAATAAAGGTTGATATTAATAATGCTTAGTAATAAGGAAGAAAAATTCAAATGTAAGAAGACCTAATAGAAGCTTTCGCTTCTAGAAGGATCTTCCTCTAGATTGTTCTTTTGGGTAGATATATTTAGTATAAATAGGATTAGAGGGTATGGGAATTTTTTTCTTGATAATTATTCTAATAGAGCTTTGCTATGTTGGAGGTTACCCCCTCGAAGAGGCAAGTGAACATTGTTTCCTATCAAAAAATGTATTATTTTGGTGTTGTGGTTTCATATATTGTGTTGTCTTGCTGTTATTCTTTGCAATATTTCTGTTTTTGGATATTATAATAGATATAATACCTTACAAACTATGTGTACCTTTAGTACATATAGTATCTTTTTATTAAAACGAAAAATATCAATGAGATATTTCCAACAAACTATTTTGATCGCAAATCAGACCTCGTATGTGAAAGTTACAACTGAAACAATACAAGGTATATTTTCGGCACCAGTTTACTTCCACAGGGCATAACTCCTTTCTTAAAAATCAGTTTGGGACACAAGAGCAGTATATGGAAATATTATGGACCATATAATATATACACTAAACCATATTTGTAATTTTGGCACATTAATTTGTATGGGAAGAGAAAGAAGACACTTGTAGCATACAAGGATAAAAATGGGAAAATAGTCTAAACTTCCTCAAACCATAACTTTAAGCTCGGAGATCAGATTTGAGAAAACGAATGGTCACTAGAAAGGTATTGAGGAGGGGAAGAATTCTATGAGCCCAAAATTTTAAATTAAGCACTATATTTTCTTAGAAAATAATAAATCAATTTTGCAGCAGTGAAAATAGAGTAATGATCCGTGGAAATTGCAACTTGTGAATGTTGTAAATTTTTGCTTAGAACTCAAAATGAGGTATGATTACAGTCATTGGAAAAATTATTCATAGAGGAACATGTCTAAGTAATTATATTTTGACTTAGTGCATTGTGTTCTTCATAAATTTAAATGAATAATGGCTTGCAATCTAATTATGAAATATTTTATAGTATGCATGTTCTAACAATAATTATTACATGCACATTTCGTGCATAATTAAAGGTACATGAAAATAGTTTTGGTTCTTATATGAGGACTAGAGTTATAGAATATGCTCATGGATATTACAACAATGAGGATGTTGATTTTTGTAGCTTCAAGAGTTATTCCCACCAGAGGCCAAGGTTCCATACATGTGGGAATTTTTATTGGCACCAATTTTGACTTTCGTTTCAATGAAATCCACCTAGAAATGAGGCTAGGGCCTCATGGGAAAGTTAATGGGACTTGTGGGCTTCTGTGGGGGTGTCACACCCACAAAGAGGATTAAAATATTCTAATTAATTGTTGAGTTTAGGAAAGGCTACTAAAATCAGTCATTGGGCTCCTATATAAAGGAGAGATGTCGTTGTGCCATTAAAACATCATAGTGCGACATGATGGAGTTAGAATAGTGTTGTTCTTGTTCTTGTTTTTGTTCTGGGAAGATTACCATGGAAACTTGGATAGTGGATAGTGGATCTTCTCATCATATGATAGGGTCACATAAATCACTCACCATTTTATTAAAGAATAACTCATGATTGCAGGTAGAACTTGGAGATAATTCCAAGTATGCATTCATGGCAGTTGGAATAGCTTCATTTCAGCTGAAGTATGGAAAGCCTCTCAAGATGAGTGAAGTTTTGTATGTACCTGGATTGAAGAAGAAACTACTCTATATCTCTGCCATGGAGAACAGAGGGTATGCAGTGACATTCATTGATGGGTAGGTTCTTGCTTGGCCAAAAGTAAGGAGTCTTCACTTGGCAGAAGTCATTGGGAATTGTGATGGTAGTTTCTACAAGATGATAGCTCATCCATCTCATGCCCCAGTACATGACAATGATAACCCATATGAGCTTCCACATATGATATCAGGACACTTTCATCACCATGATTTACCAGTGTTAATAAAGATGGTCACGGGTCTCCCAGAGTTTAGAATAGAGCATGAAGTAGTATGAAAAGGTTGTGCACTTGGAAAGAATGTCAAGGATTCTTTTCCAAGAGATGATAGTAGGTCCAAGAAGATCCTACACCTGGTACATTCATATGTGTGTGGAATGATTCCAGTTCCATTTGTGAGTGGTTACCGATATTATGTGACCTTCATTGATGATAATTTCAGGAGAACGTGGATATTTTTCATGAATACCAAGGATGAGGTCTTCAGTGGATTCAAGAAGTTCAAAGTTCTAGTGGAGAATTAGATAGGAAATAAGATCAAGGTCTTTTGGTCAGAAAATGGGGGTGAGTATACCTCTAATGAGTTCAATAACGTCTGCAAGAAAGAGAGAATTAAGAGGGAGTCGACAATACCTTTCAACCCTCAGCAGAATGGGGTCGCCGAAAGAAATAATCAAACAATACTTAAGTCTTCCAAGGTAATGTTGCATGACCAGGATATGCCCAAGATTCTTTGGGAAGAAGCACGAAACATTACATTTTATGTTTAGAACAAGATTCGTCACAATATATTAGAGTATAAGACTCCTAAGGAGGCATTTGAAGGAGTGAAACCATAGATAGAGAATTTAAGGATCTTTGGTTGTCCAATATACATCCATTTTCCCAAGGAGAAGAGGAAAAAATTAGAACCTTATGGGAGGAAGGTCACATTTGTGGGATACAACGAGACTTTGAAGGCCTACTAGATCTACATTCTAGGACAATGATATGTTGAGGTCAGTCGAGATGTCAAGTTTGAGGAGGATTCAAATTTTAGGAGGTCTCTTGAGATCACAACATGTGGTGAGTAAAAAAAGGCTCCAAAGGTTGAGAAGAGTACATTACCATTTTGTATAGATAAGAAACCCTCAGATCATGAGGAGGAGTGAGATGAGTCTATGGACCCAATAGATCTTCTTAGAAACTAGGACATGAGACTGACATGGCTTTGTGAGACCTTGAAGGCTATCGAGGGACATGAATTCCCTAGATATGCCAGTAGATAAAGAATAAATTTAAAGATATTTGGCTCATATGTGGCTCTTATGAGCGATATCATTGATTCTGAGCCTTCCACATTTGAGGAAGCAACAAGCCAATAGGGTTGGAAGGATGTCATGATGGAGGAGTACTATTCCATCATGAGGAATGGCATATGGTATATAGTTCTGAGATTAAAATGGAAGTCACTAGTAACTTACAAATGGATCTACAAGATCAAGCATGTTTCAAATGGTAGTATCAATAAGTGTAAGGTGAGGTTCGTAGCTAGAGGGTTCTCCTAGAAAGAGGGAGTAGACTACTAGAAAAATTTTTCTCCAGTAGCCAAGTATACTTATTGTTGATTAAGGTTGGTTGTCATTGATGTCAACCCTTGAATAAAGCCCCATAGCATAGAGGTTTGGGTAATGAACCCAAGTTTGATTGATGTAAAGTTGAATCATTATTGTCTTGTCATGGTTGATAAGAAGTAAAGATGGATGAACTCCAAAGTGGTCCCCTTATGGTGAAATCCCTCATGAGAAGATTATTTGTGAAGTGAGAGAACCCATGCTTAATTGTGGAATAATGAGATGAAGGAAAATGAATTTTTCAGTGAAACTATCCTAGATGCATATTTCTTGTCACACCATTTATGGTGGTATGTAGAACGTCACATAACTCCTCACGGTTAGAGAGTTGTGGCCATGTGAAGTTGGAGAACCCAGGTTTGGGTAATGGACCCAAGTTTGTTTGATGGATAAAAATATGATTTTTGATATATTTGTAGGTAATACTATTCTATATGGATATTACATGTCATGCCATTTCTGGTGGTATGTGGAACGTCACATAAATCCTCACGGTTTGAGAGTTATGGCCTTATGAAGTTGGAGGACCCTCATATGTTGGCTTGAAGC
>JZKD02S1595810.1:176488-186521 GCA_000966675.3 Picea glauca
CAAAATTTTGGTGATTTTTAAGGTAAAATAATTTTATCCTATAGAATTTGGGTGAATCATTTTTGGAATGGCGAATCATTTTTTGGGAAAACCATGGAAAATTAGCCCATGAGAAAAATTTATCCCCTAAAATGATCCCTGTAGTGGAGACTCTGGTGGGACTGGAAGTGCTCCATCTTCTCAATATTCATCGTCATTAGTGATCGGTAGCTTATATAGCCACCATATCCCTGTCCAATCTACCACAAACCCCACCAAAGTCATCAAAAAGTATGGACTTTTTCAGTTCAAAGAAGATTGTTGGCCCTCGACCAAGTTTTGGAGTTACTTGGTCATGTTTGACCATTTTTGGTACTTCAACAGCCAGTCGAACATGGAGTGCCAGTGAAACGGAGATTGCAGAAGATAGGCCCACTTATGGGTCCCATTTTGGGTTTTTAGGATAATGTAACAGGAAAGGGATGTCGGCCCATGGGTTTACCCATGTTTAGGCCTATTTTGTATATAAATAGATGCTTAGGTGAGAGAGAAGAAGACCTCAAACAAAGGAATGAATGAATGGCTAAGTGCTAGACCTAAGTGCTATGGATGTATGCTAATTTAAACTAGGGTTTTGATGCTTTGTGCATGACTTTAAGAAGCTTGCAGGGCTCAGTGCAAGTGGTTGTGATAGATCAAGAAAGGATTAGTGTTGTAGCGCAAGGAAGAAGGATCTAGTGAGTTGCGCAGATCTTATGTCCTATGCGATGAAGGGTTTTGAGAGGCTATGTGCTATAACTACTTGACCAAGATAATAAAGAAGAAGCGTTGGTGGACGTAGCCCCAGGTGGGGGTGAACCACATAGATCTGTGTGTTATGTTATGTGCTTCGACTTGATGTGCTTATTCTTTCAATTTTTAAGTGCTTATATGTGATTAGATAGATATGATATATAGATGCTTATGCTCAGTGCTAATGATGAGTATAATGTTAGACATGATATGTTTATATGTGTTAAGTGCTTGATCTGGTAGATCCGAATAACTTGTTAAGGCTAAGTGCTCGAATACTCTAATTCATTGTGAATGTTGCGAAGATCTGTGATACCAACGAAGTAGTTATTGATTTCATAGTAAAGAACCAACAATGCTAAGTGATATATTAAGTAAGTAATCACATATATGTGTCCTAACTAAGGTTGCAAACACCTGAGTAATGAAACCACCCCTGCCTCTACCTCAGGTGACACTTCATCTGCTTCAAAGGTGTTTTCTAAAGGGCCGGTAGTTAGGGATTTGTTGGTGCACTCCTGAGTGTTGAACCCTAGGTCTACCCCTGTGCCAACAAATGGTTCTGTTGCTGGGACCTAAAACTGTGATTGTTGGGAACTGAGAAAGAAGGAGCTTCGTGAAAAAGAGTTGACCTAAAAACTTTGTGTGTGGATCTGTGCATTAGTGCGCAGTGTTCCACTTGATCTGGAAAAATTTTCACTAAAGAAAGAGGGTTAGATCTGAGAAAAAGAAGCCCGATATGAAGAGAGAAGGCCAAATCTGAAAGAAAGAAGGTTGAATCTGTAGAAAAGAAATAAGATCTAAAAGCTTGGTGCTCCAAGAAAGGTAAAAGAGAGAAGTTATGATTAAAAGAGGTAACATCTAAAAGATTTTTTCTCTGTAAGAGTACCATAGTGTACTGAACTTCGCGTCCAAGGGCTCAAAGGGCACGGTGTCCGAGAAAGTGGCACCTTCAGGAAGCTCGCATGCAATGAACGCTATCAGTATGAGAAGCCAACTGAAGTGGAACTCATACCCTTGGTCTTGTGCTTCCCTGCAATCTAATTCTAGTTGATTTACCAAGTATTTAGCCTAATTCATTTGTATTCCCTTCATGCATTTCCCTGCGAGGTCAACTACAAATCCAGTCACTTGGGTCGGTCTATTTTTTCGAGCTAGCTTTCCTGCAATCATCTGACAAGCAAGGCACAGTGTTGCATTCTCAATGGAGGCTACCTTGTATTCTCATGTTCCCTTCTCTACGTCGCCATAGGTGTCCTTTATTCTCTGGGTGAGAGCACGGTCTGCAGTCTTTCCGAGGTAAAAGTCTTACGGGTCAGGGCCCTAGATGCTTAGCCCTATGATCCGATTGATCAAAATCGGATCCACTGTGATGCGTCGGTTCAACCATAAGTATCCTCTGTGATATTAGGATAGAAACAATTTTACGCACGCATTGAATTCTTGATGCCTCCCAAAATGAGGAATTTTCATTACATTGAGGAGGGTTCACTGTGCAAGGTTATGGGTCCATTGTTGGGGTACAATCTTCGGGTTCTTCCCTTTGGTTACAGTAAAATACTTATGTGGAGAGAGTATACTATATTCCTTCCTGTCGCCAAGGTTGAAGTCGCTAAAATTCAATATTGCGAGCTTATTCTGATCGGCACAAACTGTGCACATCCCTTCCGAGAGGTACGCAATGACCAGGGCATACTCGAAGTCTCTGGGTACACTGTCTCGGTTTACTATGCCACTGAGTGGTGGGATATATGCAGGTAAGATGCTTGGAATCATCTTCACAGTGGAAAAATCATTTTCGAGCTTAGATCGTCTTTCTAAGGGTGGTCGGGATGGTCTTGCCCGAGCAGTGGAAGGGGAAGCTGGCAGTGATCCCAAGGATGATGCATGTACACCTGTAGATATTCCTCTCTCTGACATGACTTTCTCTGTCATCAAATCGATCAAAACTTACTCAACAACTTTCTCTACAGTGCTCAATTCTTCCGGAATTCACACTCAGGCTACACAATTCACGGGATCGGGGCCAAATTAGATACAGTAATGAGATAGGAGTTAGGGAACAATGATCACTAAATAAGCTTGGTTCAGGCTGTGGGCATGAATTATAGATGTTGGCAAAAGTGTTCTTCATACATGGCGCGATGATCTAAATGGGTAATTCGACAATGGTTGGCTTACAATGGTCATGATCCTCCATTAACTCTTGTTCGATCCATTATAGCGAGGCCCAATGGTCTGAATATGCCTCTTCATAGATTTTATGCCCGTCCAGAATGGAATTCGAATGGGTATATCGGCCTCCAATGGCTATATTACTTCGTCATGGTGAAGTACTCTTTGTCACGATTCTGATATCTAGGCGAAGTTCGAATTCTGTAATTTTTCTTTTTGTGAAGTATCCTCTAGAACCTCTTGTAACCTTACAATATTAGCCTTTTTCTTTATAAACTTTCTAGCCTTCTTCCCAGTGAGCTTCATCTCCATAATTCTTTTATCATTTTGATGCTTTTCTTCTGTGGTCTTAGTTACTTCGCACTGTTGATATTTTTTTGTAGGGTTCCTGGATAATACTTCTTCTATGTCAAAGATAGGTAACTCAATCTTTTGAGCATCCTCTAGTGTTCTCTTAGCCTCGACATCTGGGTTGCTAGTGTTAATTATCTGTGATCTTCTCTTCTATTCTTCAATCAGGTGTGCAATTCTTCTAGTCGTAAAGTCTTTTAACTCCTACTTCTTCTGTTCCAAAGATTCTTCTTCCTTTTTTCATCTGGCTTGATCTCTTTCAATCTAGGGTTTTCCTATGAGCATAGTAAATGGGGCGTTGTCTTCAACAAATTTAATAATCTCAAAGTCTTCCTCTGTCGAAGTTCCATTGACAGTCATAGTTATTTGGGCAAGCCTTCCACATAGTTTTACCAGCTTTCCTCTGAATAAACTTATTCCTCCTAGGAAAGGGATCATAGCAGGCCTTCCTATAGCTTCCCAGGTTCTTTCGGGCATAATGTTCATCTGTGTTTCCTGGTCCAAGACACAATCAATGTCAAAGTCCCCTATTCTTGCTTCGATGCATTCCTTCTCTTTGAAGATCTCTGATAGGTTGTCATAGTGGTGGTTGTTCAGGGTTTCTTTCATCTGCAGTAATACTTTCTCTGATTCCTTCTAAGGTTATACTATTTCTAGATCTGCCTTAGGTTTTCATCATTTAGATTCATTCTTTCAAGCTTAGAAATAATTCTAGGGCAATCCAACACTTCATGGTCCATAGCTTTACAACAGAGACAACTAGGTCTTCCACCAAGGCATTCCTTAACTAGATGGCCTGGTCTTCTGCAACTATAACAGAGGGTTAATCCTCTCTTTATTTTAAATGATCCCCAACTTCTTCTGTACTGCGCACCAAGATCATGGTAGCTAGCCTGCAAAAAATTCTTTCTAAGATCCTGCATCCATTTGTTAGTCCAAACATTCTTTCTCTGCATAGGTATAACATATCTATCATTATGCTTATCAGATCTATTCATATCAAACTTTATTTCATCTATCAATTCCCAACTTTTCAAGTTAGGACATAATCTATCAAACATACCTAGATCCATGCTCTAGAAACAAAAAAACAAATTCCACTTATCTTACTTTTACAGAGCACAAAGATTTCAGATCTTACATTTTTTAATCATAACTTCTCTCTTTTACCTTTCTTGGAGCACCAAGCTTTCAGATATTATTTCTTTTCTACATATCCGACCTTCTTTCTTTCAGATCTAGCCTTCTCTCTTCAGATCATGATTCTTTTTCTCAGATCTAACCCTCTTTATTTAGTACAAAGTTTTCCAGATCAAGGGGAACATTGTGCACTAATGCACAGATCCACGCATAGAGTTTTCAGGTCAACTCTTTTGCACGAAGCTCCTTCTTTCTTAGTTCCAAGAAATCACAGTTTCAGGTCCTGGCAACGGAACCATTTGTTGGCACATGGGCAGACCCAGGGTTCAACACTCAGGAGCGCACCAAAAAATCCGTAACTACCGTCCCTTTCATAAATAACTGTGAATCAGATGAAGTCTCACCTGAGGTAGAGGTGGGGGTGGTTGCACGACTCAGGTGTCTGCAACCTTATTTGGGACACAGATCTGTGATTACTTACTTAATATAGCACTTAGCACCACTAGTTCTTTACTATGCAATCAATAACTACTTCACTGGTATCACAGAGCTTCGCAACATTCACGATGAATTATAGTATTCAAGCACTTAGCCTTAACAAGTTATTCAAATATACCAAATCAAACAATTAGCAGATATAAACTTATCAGATCTAACATTCTACTCATCATTAGCACTGAGCATAAGCATCTATATATCAGATCTATCTAATCACATATAAGCACTTAGCAATTGAAAGAATAAGCACATCAAGTCGAAGCACATAACATAACAGACATATCTACATGGTTCACCCCCACCTTGGGGATACATCCACCAACTCTTCTTCTTTATTATCTTGGTCAAGTAGTTACAGCATAGAGCCTCTCAAAACCCTTCATTGCACAAGACAGAAGATCTATGCAGCTCGCTAGATCCTTCTTCCTTGCGTTATAACACTAAACCTTTCTCGATCTGTCACAACCACTTTCACTCAGACCTGCAAGCTTATTATAGTCATGCACAAAGCCTCAAAACCCTAGTTGCACTTAGCATACATCCATAGAACTTAGGTCTAGCACTTAGCCATTCATTCATTCCTTTGTTCAGGGTCTTCTTCTCTCTAGCCTAAGCATCTATTTATATACACAATAGGCCTAAACATGGGTAAAACCATGGGCCAACATCCCTTTCCCGTTACATTATCCCAAAAACCCAAAATGGGACCCAAAAGTGGGCCTATCTTCCACAATCTCTGCTTTGCTAGCGCTCCATCTTTGACTGGTTGTCGAAATCCTGAAAATGGTCAAACATGACCAAATAACTCCAAAACTTGGTAGAGGGACAAAAAAGATGTCAGAACCGCACCGTGGCATGTGTCCTCCCCTCTTAACCTAGCACTTGCTACTCATCCACTTCCAAAGTCTAAAGAGCACCTGCCTAATTTTTCAGGAAATAACATTGTCAGTAGAAACGAACACCTGATGGCATTTTCTAATTCTTGTCATAACATAGGGGCCAACGACAACGACACTTGCATGCACTTGTTTGTCAATTCCTTGGAAGGGAAGGTTGTAGCCGAATTATTTGACCTTCCTCCTAAGATTCTATATACTTGGGAGGAATTAATTTACTGGTTGAGATCCACTTATGGGCAATCCAAAATCCCAACCGAAAAGTTAAGGAAATACAATAATGTTACCTACAAGGAATGTGAGACCATCAAGTCTTTCAACTTGCGTTTCACCAAGTTGTACAATCAAATCCCCAAACTTATTTGCCATAGAACCAAGCCGCTTTCATGCATTATTACAATGCATTACCTTCCCCCTGGTGTCATAGGATTGAAGAAAAGGCCATTGATAATCTCGGTTCCGCTCTACATACTTTCTCAAAGTATGAAGAACATCTTAAACAAAATGGTCTTCCCAAGGGAGAATTAGTTAGATAGACAGATTTTTCGCTCTCTTATAGCTAGTACAAGATATGAACAATCATATTCTAGCATTTGATCGGAAGGGTATTGTCTCCCCTCTCACCCCTGGAGATTCATCCTCTTCTGCACCCCCCTTCAGAAATCTGGTTGAAAACAATTTTCAGCCTAAGGTTATCTTGCCTCAGAGTTGGTGTATTTTTTGCGAGGAACACCACAAAGAAACCACATGTGAAGTAAATAAGAGTGTCAAAGATAGAATATTTTGTAAAATACCAGAATCTACTATCCTTGTCCTAGATTTTGCAGAGCTAGAAGATGTCATGGTCATCAATACTAGAAACAAAGCATATGCACCCAAAGGAAAATTTGATTCTCCCTACACTTCTTCTACCCCGAGCTCATCCTCTCTCGCTGCAACTGTCCAGGTTCCTAATATTCCTGAGAGTCAAGAAATTAATCCCCCTCCCCCCTCTTCCAAATAAAATATATTGAATTAGTTGGCAAATCAAAGCAGATGAAACCCTTATAGACATGGTTATCGTCCCTGAACAACAGATGCATTTGAAACAATTCATGGAAGGAAAATATTACATTATAGCCAACCTTTCTGAAGAGGTAAACGAAGATGATTCTTCTGTAAATCAAATAGGTGTACATAAATTTAGATACCCTGTAAAAAATCCCCCTTTTTACATTTCTTTAAATATCATGGAAAAAATTTCCCATTCTTGCCTCATTGATGGTGGTTCGAGCCCAAGTGTGATGTCGAAGATTATTATTGAAGATATAGGCTTGCCTTGTATAGATGAAAGCGCCAGAAGCATGATTTCTTATAATAGTCTACAACAAAGGACCATAGGTGAGATTAAATATGTGACCTTAGTTTTGTGTGCTCATCATGAGATAAGGACGACCATCAATATTTAAGTAATCGATATGCCAGTAAGAAATTACTCAATCATCTTAGGAAGAGATTGGCAAGCCTCAATGGGTGGGTACCTCTCACTCGACGGAACACATTTATCTGTTCCTTGAAACAAAAAAAATATTATAGTCCTTAGATAAGGAAGGATATCACCCTACATAGAGAGTGTCTCGCGGCCTAACGTAAACTATATTGAAGAGGACTTAGGAGTGTATTCCATATTTGTTGAGGAAGATAACATTTCCATGGAACAAATCGATTTAGATGATGGCATGTGGCACATGCACTTGGATTGTTCATACTCAAATGAAGGTAATAGATATGGCATTATCTTGATTTCTCCTATAGGAAAAATCCATAAATTTTCTTATCGGTTGGAGTTTGCTTGCACTAACAATGTCACTGAATTTGAAGTCTTGTTATTAGGCATTGAAAACGCTTATAATCTTGGTTGTGGTCAACTTTCATTTTTTTGGGATTCTGAGCTTGTTGTGAATCTTGTGTGTAAAATTTACTCTCCTAGAAACAAGTTGATGAAATGATACACCCAAACCGTTTGGGCGCTTATCTCGAACCTTTTATATTTCAACATCACCCATGTTAAAAGGGAGTTAAACTCAATGGTCGATCGATTAGCAGTTTTTGCAACCTCCCCTAATCGACAAGTTCTGCCACACAGACCTGATTGTACCTTTCAATCCCTATATCATCTGCATATTCTTGATAATATAGAATCTTGACAGGTCTTCCCTAATGATGAGAGAATTTGTTCTTTTATTCAAAATGAACCTTTTAAACCTAAGAAAATTATATCCATAGAAGATAAGAAGATTCCTAAATGTTTGACTCCTCTGGAGAGTTCATTTTCATTGAGTGATGTAGGCAATAAGGAGAAACAAAAGGAATAAGATTCGAAAAGGAAGGTGGGTGAAACCATATCCTTGAACATTGGGACACCTGAGACTCCAAAGAATGTCAAAATAGGTGCCAAATGTTCAAATGAAGAGAAGGAGAAGTTTGCCAAGTTGCTTGGTGAATTTCAAGATGTTTTTTCTTGGTCTTACGAGGATCTTCGTGGTTTTTATCCTAGCCTTATACAACATGCCATCCCCATTCAGGAAGGCGTAAAACCATTTAGGAAAAAATAAATACCTATCAACCATGAGCTAGAAGAAACTATTTGAAAGGAGTTGGAAAACGTTTTGAAGGATGGAATCATCTTTCCAGTCAAATGTTATGAATGGCTCTCAAATCTAGTCCATGTTCGGAAAACCATTGGTCGGATCAGATTGTGCGTTGATTTTTGCGCACTAAAACGAGCTAGCATAAAACACCACTTCCCTCTCCCTAACAAGGAAATGATTTTGCAACAAGTTGCAGGGTAAAAAATGATGTCCTTACTTGACATTTTTTTAGGTTACAATCAAATCAAGGTAAAAAGGGAAGATAAATATAAAACCACCTTTATTACTCGTTGGGGTACCTTTTCTTATGAGAGTATGCCTTTTGGTTTATCTAATGAAGGTGCCACCTTTCAAAGAGCTATGCAATTATCTTTTGACGATGTTATCGATAAGATGATTTAGATCTAACTGTTGGTTGTGGAGCTTGATTATCTTCCTGATTTAGAGGTCTCTTACTTTCAGCCATGTTTATACTGCATGAAGTATTTACACCCCAAAAGTATGTACACTCTTCTACACGGGGGAGTGTAGAGGGGGAGTACCCCCTATGCGAGGTCCGGGGGGGCTATCCCCCCGATTGGGGGGTCTGGGGGAAAGTGGGCCCCCAGCGGGGGTTCGGGGGAAAATCCCCCGAAGCAAAAATTGCCTTGTAAAAGTATGTTGTAATTTCATTGTAAATCTAGACCGTTCATTATAAGGTCGCAGATCTAACGATAGAGATTATGTTAGAGTTTTTTTCCCTAGAAGGCAACCCTCTTTTATGAGGGATATGTATTGTGGCTATGTAGGTTGGCAAGTATTGTATTCTGAGAGAGGAGACTATGAGAGAAAGAAGAGGAAGTTATAGCAGGTTTTGTTGTAGGTTGTATCCCTTCATTTTGCTGGATAATAATAAAGAAAGGACTTGGCAATTTCTCTGGTGGACGTAGCCCACACTGGGTGAACCACGTAAATCTGTGTCTCTCTTGTATTGTGTATCTTTTGTGTTTTATTTCCACATTTGTTTTATTATATTGCTCTGCGGTCCTATTTTTCTAACAACTGGTTTCAGAGCGTAAGGTAACTCACATGAAAAAGGGTTCCTAGTTCGAGTGGGAGCAATGTCGGAATATGGAAAGTTTAGAGTCGAGAAATTTAACAGCCAAAACTACCAGTTATGGAGATGCATATGGAAGATTGTTTATATTAGAAGGATCTATTCCTACCATTGAGTGAAGTAGCAAAGAAGTCGACGGCCATGAAGGACGAAGAATGGGAGATTCTTGACAGAAAGGCTCTAGGAATGATATGGCTGACCTTGGCAGCGTCAGTGGCTTTCAATATCTTGAAATAAAAGACAGCGAAGGGTTTGATGGACGTGTTGGCCAAATTGTATGAAAAACCCTCGGCATCCAATAAGGTATTTCTAATGAAAAGATTATTTAATATGAAGATGTCGGAAGGTGGGTCTATTGCAAATCATTTAAATGAATTTAATATGGTTACTAATCAACTAAGTTCTGTAAAAGTGGACTTTGATGATGAGGTTAGGGCTCTTCTAATCTTGTGTTCATTGCCAGAAAGCTGGAATGG